>WAAD01026570.1:67310-83204 GCA_013389945.1 Fregata magnificens | reverse complement strand
TCGGCGGGGGCGCTGGCCGCCGGCTTCGGCGCCAAGGGCGGCGAGTACTCGCACCTCACCCGCGTCGCCCCCGCCTACGCCAAGATGGGCGAGATGCTGCTGGCCCTCTTCCGCCACCACCAGTGGAGCCGGGCCACGCTGCTCTACAGCGACAGCAACCCCGAGCGCAGCTGCTACTTCGCCATGGAGGGCGTCCATGTGGTCTTCCAGGAGGAGGCCTTCCACATGGCCGTGCACAGCTTCGACGAGAGCAGCCGCCACCTCGACCTCGACAGCGTCGTCCGCGCCCTCCAGACCGGCGAGAGGGGTGAGTGGCAGCGGGGCGCCCGACTTGGCTCCTCGACGGCGTTCAGTGGCGGCTGGGGTCAGGGATGGGGCGCTGGGGCAGTGGGAGCGCCGGGGAGGGAAGGTCCTGCGGCAGGGGGGAGTCACGTCATGTCCCCACCTGTGCAGAAACTCACTGCGGTCCTGTGCCGGCATCCCCGGGCCAGGCATCCCCCGATGGACGGGGACCAGCTGCCCTGAGCGAAAGCTGAGCCCGCAGCAGTTTGCTAGAGCTTTGCCTCCCGCGGCGGGGCGGGAGGCTTGTCCTCGGGGACCGTGTTAGGAGGGTTTTGTGGCATTGTAAGAAATCAGCTTTCTGCCGGCCGTCTGGGTTACCCAAAATCGCCCGCATCTGTGGAGCAGCAAATCTGTTGCTTATTCTCTGAGGTTTTTGAAGTGGCTCTCTGTAAGTTCAGAGTCCAAGCAAAGATGTTTTCTTCTCACCCTGCTGTGTTTTGCACGGGGATCCTTTTCCCTGCTCCTGCTGTTGGAAGCCCCATCGAGTGCTTCATAAATAACAAATGCATTTAGGGGAAGCAGTCTTTTCAGGGGATGTGTGGATGCGAAACCCTTGAATGTGTGCAGTAATATTGCCACCAACTGTTAGCAAAACACAGTGGAGATAAATAGCTTGTGAAACATCTTGGAAAGTCACCCCTGGGCTGGATGACCTGGCTTTGCATCGTGAAGTAGTAAAATCCTCAAAGTGCTTTGGGACATGCAAATTTGTAGTTAGATGCATTTTAAAGTGAGATCTCGCCGAGCGATGCATGGATACGTGGGCTTATCAAAAAGGCATTTTCTGTTAGAGGCTTTTACCAGCCATAGGCTTCCCCAGTAAGTTATTGCAAAAACGAAAAGGTGTATTCCAGGAGTGGACCACAGGATCAAGTTAAAGAAAGTCCTTAGCTGTTTTCCAAAAGAGGCATAGATGTACAAAGTGCTTTGTACAATTTTTACATCCCTGGTTGTAGAATGTTAAAATAGCATCAAAATTGAACCGATGAAGATCATGCTGTGCGTGACTGGCACAACTGGTGTTACGGTGCCTTAGGCTGCGGGCAGAGCAGCCTTGCACTGCTGATGTCGTTACGCTGCTGTGAAATCCTTAACGTGCCCAGGAGCATGTATGAGATAACTGAGGTCTAATAGCATTTGGCTCTTTAAGTCTCTCTTCACTGAAGCAGGTGCTTAAAATAGAGCTTTCCTAGTAAGTACCGTTTGGGGAAATACACTGAATGGAAAGGAAGAAATGTGTAAGTGCTAGAAGAAACCACTACGTGGGGAAAGATGCTTTTCTTTTTTAATCAGCCTAACTTGTGTGTGTGTGTTTGTTTGTTTGTTTGTTTGTTTTCAACTTTCCTGATGCTGGGACCATAACAGGACGCTTACGGCAGGAAAAGATGAGTGTTCACCCTTAGCCAAAGGGAGCTGTGGGAATGTGACTGATGGCTAAAGGCAAACCCCACTCTTCAGACTGTGCTGACAGTCGGGGAAGAGAGGCTTGCTTTCAGCTCAGGCTTAAATGAGCTGAGCTGAGACCTTTGGTCTTACATCATTCTGTAACTTGCAAATGACTGAACAAAAGGAGCCCTCTGTCTTACTTCTTTCACCCTCTGTGCCTGCTGGGGTCCCCTTCCTCCATCTCACCTCTTCATTTGTTCTCTGGCTCATGCTGCTACTGCGAAATGCAGCAAGCGGGGCCCTTCCATCTCCGCTTGTGCCTTTCTGACTTTAAAGACTGACTGCAGGACTCACCTTGCACGTTCCTCTGGGCCTAAGGGGTGATCCTGCTGCTCACAGCATCTTTCAGGTTGTCACACATATCGTGTGAAGGATGCACCATGTGCCTTAGCTGACTAGATGAGGTATCATTTCTCCTGGGGACTCCTTAGAGGACCCCCATGGGGCAGCAGGGCTGCTGGGCAATGTGGCACTGTCCAAAGCCCTTCCTAGAAACATTTTTTTTGGGTTGATTGGTTTTCTCACCAGTTTTTAAGGGTTGCTGTATGGCACCTGCCGTGACACCACCCAGTGCTCTGACCCTGCACCCTCTCTGTTCGCGGAGATCGCTGCTGGTGCTGGTCCCACCTGAGTAGTTGGGCTTCCTTGAGCTGCTCTGAGCAGGAGTGGGCTTTTGAGCAGATCAGGATACATGATCAAAACTCTCCCAGGGCTGAGAAAGAAGCTGGCCCATCAGCTGGACTGTGGGGACCTGGGGCAGAGACTGGCCCCGTGGGTTAGGCTGCTGCTGGCTGGGGGTTTGCACTGAGCTCTCGGGAGTCTGGGAGGCAGGGACACACTGAGCCACGCACCTGTGTGTGCCAGCGGCTGCCTGTTCGGTCCCTGGAACCGCTTCAAAAGACTCAAGTCCTGGAGCCACAACAAAATCATGATGAAAAATATGATGATAAAGGTTAACCACTTGCCTTTAATGAATTTCATTAGTAGTTCAAGCTCCCTTGTAGGCATGCTTAGCCACGCTGCAGACTTGATGCTGTAGGCTCGGGTTTACCATGATGGTCACAAACCCAGGACTGTGCTTAAATATGTTCTGCATAAGCACGTAGTTCAAGGGATGCTTGTAGCAAAGGGAACGCGTACTCCTCTAACTGGAATTAAACTCTCACGTATGTGCAGGATGAGTCAATAATCCTAGTCAATAAATTCAGAATATTAGTATTAGAATTACTGTGGTCTGTGTGTGTTATACTGGAGGGAGAACATTTTGTATGTGTTTGCATGTACACATTTGTCTGTACATAATAGTAAGGTACAGATGCAGATTAAATACACGTAATTTACATTTTTGGAAGATTGCAAGACACATGCCCGTAGCTTATTTGCTTCAAAATCTTGAAATATGTAATCTTTGCTCTCCTGCTGGGTTAAAAACCACATCCAAATAGTTAATATTACTTCCCTTACATTCCTTTAGAGGCTTACAAAATATGACTTAATGTATTTTAAAGTAGGGGTTTTTCCCCCAATCTTTTTTTTATTCCTTTTGCTCAAGATCTTTTATGGGTGTTGTGGGAATCTTTGATTCCATCTACAGATTACGATTTTATGATAGATGTGAATTATAAAGGTGAAGTCAAGGGAGAATTGGGAGGGCAGCAAGGAAATGTTTCAAAAGGAAATCTCTCACCTATGCTGAAATTAGAAACAGTGAGACAAATTTGTTCCTGATGTGTGTCTGGAAAAGATTTGATCCAAATTTTATTGTAAGAAAATTTTTTTTCTTCTTCTTTTACTTCATGCTAATATACTTCACAATGGTCATGAAATATGTCTTGCTCTGTTGCTCTGGAAATTATTATATTACTCTGCTATAATCAGGAGGACAGAGCTGAGCGTGGCGTAACTCTCCTGAAGCGTGGGGATGTACCAAACGTGACTCACCCCTGCGGCGCATCTGGAGCTTTAGGCCTGCGATGGCATCCAACCAGAAAAGCGATGGGAGAAGATTCATTGTGTGCGAAAAGATTTGGCCTGTTTGGCCTTTTCATTTCTTATAATAGCAAACACTTCTACCCAGAAAAGCTGAATGTGGTTTTGATTCAGTTTTATTGTTGGGGTGAAAATATTTGCATACATTATTGTAGCTTTTGAGCCCTGCCATGTGTGACGGCATTCTTGGAAACGTGCGTGCAGTTGGTTTTGAATCATCGTCCCAACAGGATCTCTTACGACTTTGCTGTAGGATATAGCTCCGAAGCACGCACTGGTACAATACTTTCCTGCTCCCTCTGATGTCAGTAGCTTCATACTCATAGTCTTGTGAACCTATATAAAAGTTTATGGTACAATGTGCTCGTTGTGGGAAGTGTCTCCCTATTGCTGAAGACCATGCCTGAGTTCCTGCTTTCCCTTTGCAGAGGCGAGGGATGGCAAGGGGAGTAGTGCCCCCTGCCCAGCAGGTTGGGGAAGAGACCTCTCAACCACAGTTGTTGCAGTGTAGATCATGGTGCCCGCACAGAGCACACCTGCGGGCTTGTAGGTCCCGCTGCAGCAGCAGAGCCCCTGCTTAGCTCTTGGTCCGTGATAAATGAGGCTTTGTGGCATTTAATCTTGTAACCGCCTTTAATCTTTACACTCAGAACGTGACACTTGCTTTTCTCATTTCTGAACATTAAGTGTCCCATCAAAGGTCATAGCCTAGGCTTCTTGTATAGTCTCTGGAGAGAAAGTCGCGTCCTGGAAAGATTCATACCACTGTCCCTAGACAGCTGCAGAGATGCTGCTCTCTGTTAACTGTAGAGAGTCAGCACATTCTAGACCAGATACCTGAATTTTTTAGGCAGATGAGGTGTAGGCGAGATGAATCTACACCAAACTGTTCAATGGAATGAAAATTAAAACGGTAGTGTCATTGTATCACCTTCATTCTTCATCTTCAGGTTGTCTTACGTCCACTTAGAAATAACGACAGAGGCTTATGGCTGCAGTCAACTCTACGAATATATGCAGTTGAAGAAATTTGAAGCCAGAACTTATCACATGTTGCAGGGGTAAAAAAACTCAGATCACACACAAGCTCTATTTAATTATTTTCAGAGGAGACAAGGGAGTAGGAAGCCTCTCTGTGTTTGGTACCTGTCTTCTGTCAGCTGTTTGGTAAATCAGTTTTGTTTGCCATCTGCGTTGTCATGTTTGTTGCAACACTGGGAGGACAGCTGGGCTCACTGTCTCTGGCAGCGTTCATGCTTAACAGGCTGTTCCCTGAAGTTCTTGAATTGCTTCTTATCTGTGTTTTTCATTTTCTTCCACCAGTTGTAATTATGTGTGCCAGCGGTGACACAATCAGGAACATCATGTTGGCTGCTCATCGGCAAGGAATGACCAACGGGGACTACGCTTTCTTCAATATTGAACTCTTCAACAGCTCATCATACGGTAATGTTTTTCCTGCCCAAGTATGTTCCAAAGTTTTCTGTAAGCCTGATATTATTTTTAGGTTTGTTAGCCTCAAAATATGCTGCACTGAGTCCCAGAATACACCACTGTCTCTCCGTTATTGCAGTTACCTTCCACTTGAGCTATGGTATTGCAGGAAAGGACCTCGTGGCTATGGTTCCACTGGGCGGATCACAAGATGCCAAATACGCTATAGGTGTTACTTATTTAGTTACTTGTAGGGGAAGCAGCAACAGACAGAGACATTGGTTATAGCAGCCGGGTGTGGGTACCCCATGCTGCAGTGTGTGTGCTCAGTAGTGGCTTGCACCATCTGCAGCCTTGTGACTGCCAGATATCAGGCCAGGGGTATTCCTGGCTGCCCGGTGGCCTGCGGTCTGTGCAGATGGCTGGGAGAAGACACTAGCAACATCCGGGGCCGTGGGCAGCTGCGCAGGGCCTGAGTCACCAGAAGATATCTCTGTGCTGGGGGATCCACACGTCTAATTTATTTCAGCTTTTGATCAGAAACGGCATCTGCAAAAATATTCAGCAGTGTTGTGTTGAAGGGAAAGCACTGGATGGGGCATGGACAGTTCAAATGTACTAGAGTAGGGTGGATAAAAGTGGCTCATTCCACTCCTAAGTAAAAAGGATCAGATTTGTCAAATGAAAACATGACTTTAAAATGTAAATTAAATACATTTGCTTTTTGAAATATGCCTACATTCAGTTACATTTGATAATATGGCAGTGCATAGCAGGGACTAAACCTACTCTCAGCTGCTACAGCTGTCTCAGTTAAATTCAAGGTAATACTGGAGCAACATGTTTGATGAGTTTTAAACAATGTCAGATGACTGAAGCTGAGGCAAGTTCCTTCTTGGGAACTAGGTTTTGTTGAAGTGTCAATGTGGCTTTTGAGAGGAGCAGCCTCTTTTGCAGGTGCAGAGAAAATAATTTCCCCCCTGTAGGCTGCCTTAACTAATCCACTACAATAACAAATTCATTTCAAACTGAAAACCAAGTGGGAGTTGAGAAAGAAGGAAAACTTGGCTTTTTTTCTTTCAAGCCTCAAAAAGTTGATGAACAGGAATGGTTGAATTCACACAAAGATGATGTCTTTTGTCTAAGAAGTCAGTTAATTGTAAGTTAGATTCTTTTGCATAAACTTTTTATTATCCGTCTACCACTTCTGAGATTGTTTTTACAAGAAACAGTGCTATTTGTTGAAAAGGTCCATAATGAACATACGTGGCCATTTAAATTTGGAGATAGAGATACGTACAGGAGTACAGATACTGCTACATGTGTCTTCAAGGCTAGCTAAAGAAGTGCCAAGTTCTGCCAGGTGATAAGGAAATCGCTTAAATAACTAAAAGATGAAGTTGCAGAACAAGATCAAAGCCCATGGTTCGAATCAAGGTTTTCTTTTTGTTGAGTTGAATTTGGAGTGACTTCATCCCTTGTGGCATAAGCAAAACCATTTGGCGTTGCAGCCTTAATCAGGACCAGGGTAAAACACTGAAGGTCTACCCATGTCAGCAATCACAAAACCCTGAAGTTTCAGCCCTTCTGTAGACCATGGGAGCTTCACAGGGTTGAATTTAATAGAAACCACTGATCAAATAACCCTTCTGGCTGCTGCTGTTGACTTGTTACCCATGCACTACTGCTGCATTTCATCTCACAGTGTAGAAATGAGTCAGAAGTGATTCATCTGGCCGTGGGTGCAAGTCTGCATGTGAGCTTGGCTCCCTCTGGAGTCACAGGAGAGAAGCAGGCACCCCTGGACAGCGATTCACCTCATCCTTAGGTGTCCGAAATGGCTCAGATGAATCATCCCCTACAACTGATGGTTTCCTTGGCTTGGCTGAAATGGGCGCGGGGTGACTACCTGAGAAGCACTGAAGCTGGCTCGTACAGATGGTACACAAAGTTCTCCTTGAGCAGGGGTGCTTTGTGTTTTGCTTTCCAGGATAGTATTTGCTAGGAGATAGCGGTGGCTGCAGGAGGCAGTGCTGCAATCCCCAGGCTCAGGACCCTGCCCCAGGAGGGACCCTGGCATCACAGCTGATGTGGGGTGGGTGTCCCCAGTGATGCAGCCCCCAGTAGGTGGCACTTCGTTCAGCCGTGTACAGGGCAGTGTTGTGCCATCCTGCTGTGTGACCTCCACACCCCTGGTAATGGGGGCAATACCTGTTTGCCCCGTGGTCGAGTGGGAGTCTCAGCACCATCCTCCTTTGCATCACAGTCTTCTTGTAGCTTTTCCAAGGGATTAATGAAAACTGTCTGTCTTCTAATGTAGTGTAGTTAGAATGTGGCATTTCCTGACATTTCTAAGTAATAATTCTTTTAAACCATTTTTTCTGTTTCTTTATGGATGTGTTTCACATGAAGAGCAAAATGACTGTGCATCTGAAGTTGACTTTTGTGCAGATGGTCATCACATGTGGAAAGCAAGCATAACAGAGAAATGTAGAGAAATTCCCCCAAAATTCCTTGTTCCCAGTGCCTGGAGATACTAGGTTTTGTATCTTATAAAAGGTACAAGTTCTAAGAGTGGGTGCGCTTGGCAAATTGGCACTTTGCCTTTAAGTTCAGATGACCATATTGCAGTTTGTTGTTGCCCTCTGTTCTGAATATTTTTAATTTTTCAGAAGACCAGGTGTATTAAGTGCCAAGGTTGCAATAATTGCACATAAGTACTGTGGCAAGACGACCTCCCACAAAATAATCCATGAAGGAATTTAAATATGTAAATTATTCTAGGAACGCTGTTATGCAAGTGTACCTTCCCTGCTTCCAGTGTCAGGATTTTTAAAAATAAGTATGTATAGCATCCAGGACAGAAATTTATTCACATTCTGCCAGCACTACTGTATTTTTAATATAATCTCACTCTTTTTAGCCATCTCCATTTGTAAACGCAAAGCTACAGCAACACCCTCCATGCTGTAGTCTCTGCTGTACTTCTTGAACACTTCACCTCTGAAATGCAGGTACCCAGCTGGGGCAGAGGCTTTTCAGCTTCGAGACTTGTGCAGGGCTTGTATCCTCTTGCGGGGAAGCGAGCAAGACGTGCTAGCTTACAATTGCCAGATGTACATTTCTTTCTTTTCAAAAGCAGCAACAAGGATTGGGTGCAGGCACTGAAGGGAAGAGTGCTACCTCTGAGGACAAAATCAGACAGTGGGATGTTAATTGCTCTTCAGTGTTTCCATCAGGTGTGATGAATAGGGTCCTGGCATAAGTAATTTTGACTGGTTAAACTTTGTATTGGGAATGAAATCCCTAAACCAAGGCAGACGTATCTAGAGCTTCTTCATAAGAGAATGAAATAACTGCGGGAAAAAAAAATTAAGAATTAGCAAGGTTCATGATGTTTATAAAGATTACAGTCCTGGCTGGTGCTGAGCTGTGGTAAATAAGACTTTCCCGAGGTGGAAAAGAGAGGTAAAAGGGCTCAAGTGGTCCTGTGCCTCCTGACTTGTGCTGGGAGTGACAGGAGCTGCCAAAAGCAGCACGAGGAAAGACTTGTCCTCCGGAAAAGTGCAGGTCCTTCGTTCCTTCCCCTGTGCCCTCTG
This sequence comes from Fregata magnificens, assembly GCA_013389945.1. Taxonomy (NCBI): domain Eukaryota; kingdom Metazoa; phylum Chordata; class Aves; order Suliformes; family Fregatidae; genus Fregata; species Fregata magnificens. The sequence continues at coordinate 74,394 of WAAD01026570.1, read as the reverse complement.
AGGAAGGAAAGCAATTCTCCAATTACATTTATCGCCAAAAAAATGAAGAAAAAAATAAGTCCCAGGAGCAGTGCCGGGATACTGGGAGGACAAAACACAGGCTCTGTATTCACCTGCTTTGGGGGGACTGGGATGGTCTGTCCATGAATTTGCTCTTGCAGGTATGCAATGCCGCTGGTAGTGCCGTGCAAGGAGCGCCATGGGTTTGGTGCCTGGACTCCATCTCTGTTAGCCTCTCCACTCCCAAACTGCTTGCTTCTCTTGGTCTGAACAGCACCATGGTCCTCAACCCAAGCAGAGGAGCCACATCCTCTCTTGTCTCAGTGTCCCGCGTGCCTCTAGGTTGCCCTTGGGAGCTTAGCATTAGTCTTCGTCTTGGCTCATTTAGCCATGATGGGGTTTGTTGCTGTTTTTTGAAAAATAAAATGATTGTCTATCTTTTAATGATTTGTAAGCATTTAAAGGCACACTGCCTAGGGCTACCACTGTTCCCTCTAGGCCTCTTTTATTTATCATTTACGTAGAATAGCACAAACCCTAGTCCAGGGCAATGTGAACCTTTCCACTGATCTCGTGAAGCTTTGGATCAGGGTCTCAGGACGTGCTAAGGTCAGGCCCTGTTAGGCAGGAGGACTCTGCTAATTAACGAGTCAGCTATCCTGCTTTTTAAAAATCTGATTACTTTACTGGTGGTCTGAGTTAAATTGTTCCCCTGCTGTGACACAAAACACATGTAAATACAGCATAGGCACAGGATCCCATTTTATTTTTAAGTGTTTCTTTTCCCCTAAGAGCAGGGCTGGTCTGGCAGCCACTGCACACATGGTTTTCTCCTTGACCGCAGTGGGAGAGCTGTGGGAGAAGTAGCTGCACCATCTGCCTCCCATTTGGGGTGACGATCATACTATTGACTTTACTGGTGCCTTTCTGACTGTCCAAGAGTGTCGCTGGTGGGGTGATGTGTAACAAAAACTTTGTGGTCGGATCCTCCCTCACTTGTTCTAACTTAAATATCTCTGTGTTTGAGACCTGGCACATGTTTTTTGCTCTGAGATGTCTTCTCACGCTTAGGCTTCATCCCACCCTTTAAAAATAAGCAAGCACAGCATGGGAATAAAGTTGTCTTTCTGTTTGCACATTTACTTCCCACCAGCAGTTCCTCCCTGCCTGGTTTCCTGCACGTCTTGGAGCAGGTTCAGTTCTCCCTTGTACTCTGCCATCTCCCCAAGGTGCAGGAGAGGGGACTTATGGGTGGAAAAAGGAAGGCAATCCTGTAAAGGTGCCTAATTTGGAGTTGGAAATATGCTTGTTTTTCCCTTAGGAAATGGCTCTTGGAGAAGAGGAGACAAAAACGACCTTGAAGCCAAGAAGGCATACTCGTACCTCCAAACTGTCACTCTGCTGAGGACTGTGAAGCCTGAGTTTGAGAAGTTTTCCCTGGAGGTGAAAAGTTCTGTTCAGAAGCAAGGTCTGCATGAGGATGACTACGTAAGTACTTGATGACAGGCTTAAGGTCTTGGCATCTTCAAAAACACACTCCTAATTAAAGCAAAAGTAGCAGTGAGCCCTTCTCAGGACAGAATCACCTTGGTTCAGTTGTAAAAGCCCACTGTTGCCTATATAATCTCTTTTCTTTTCTCTCTCTTTTTTTTTTTTTTTTTTTTTTTTTGGGGGGTAATTCAAAAAGCAGAAAAAAAAANTTTTTCTTTGGTGAGTAATGCAAATAGCAGCAAGAATAGACTTGGTCTAGGTGCACTAGGTCTCTGCACCACCACGCATGACTAGTTGTCCTGTGCTTGTCTCCTTGTTCATCAGCAGGAGGGTTACGGAAAAGCAGATTGCCAGGTCTCTCTCCCTCTCCCACCAATCACTTGTCTTTTTTTTACAGGCAAAGAATTATATTCTTCATCTTTGTTCTCTCCCAATACTTTTTTTTGGTAGAATCAGATCTCAGAAAGTTACACTCTCTGTATTGCATCTGATGAATTTTTTCTTGATGCAAATGAGAAAAGTGGTCTTATTCACCAACTAAGCATATTTAGGTTGTTGCTGCTGTTTATTTTAAACTGTCTAAAATATCACTGTAGTCCTTGCGAGTTGTTTTAAACCTAGGGGAGTGCCACTGTCCCTCAGAAATGGATTTGGGAAAGTATGTATTTTTTTAATCTCTCAAAATGTAGGAGGAAGAAACCTCTGAAAATTGCATTTGAGCAAAGCTAGTTTGTTAGGGATTTTCATAGAAAAGTGTTCTGTGAAAACAAGAATGTACAGCACATACCTATAGGGATTTCTGCATGCTGATACAAGTACTTCCTGGACAGTCAGCCTTCCCCATGACGGGAAGTAAACTTCTCAAATACGCTTAGAAAGAAAAGAGGCTTGAAGAGAGTTTGGTCAGTCTTTAGCTGTAGGAAACAAGAGCTATAATACAAACAATTCTATTGGAAAAGTGACTATCAAGAAAAACGTAAATCTCTGGCAGTTAAGAGCATGAGACAAAACTTCTCTTGCTATCATACATGCCTACAAATAGAGGAATAATGAACCCGTAAAGACAGAAGAAATTTTGGCTTCGTAGGCTAAGGCAGTATATTATGTTGTTTTTCAAGCAAATTCAAATGTTGCTGTGAAGTGGGCTCTATGAAATTAAGATGCTGCAGCAAGGGTAAATTTGCTTGAAAGCTGTTATCTTGGGTGAAAGGAAAAGAACTGGTGCATTCAGAGCACCTAGTTTAACTCCTAAAGGAAGGTTTGGGGATATTTGTGCCCAATACTCAAGAAAGCAACTTGCCCCTCATTTGCCAACTCCCACTTAGGCACCTACCTCAGCTCTTTGCTTTGAGCATTGTGCGTCCCCCAGGTGGAGGCATCATCTTCAGTTCAAAGCACAAGCAGATGAACTTGAAGGTTGTGTTAATAAACGATCTTTCCTGCAGTGTATTGCATAACCTTGGCTGTCTTCAGAAAACCTGTGCTTCTTAGAACTTGCATATATTTTGTTTAAATATTTTATTTAAAATGTAATGTTGAATCATATCAGTGGCTTGTATTTTTCCCATGAAACTTTCAAAGTCTAGGCAGGCAGAAATAGTCTTTTGTTGGTGTTCTTTGCCTCGGGTTAGTAGAGAAACCCCAACTGCTGAGTTCAAGGTGCTGCTGTCTGAAGAACCTGCTAAATGAGTTTTGAACAAGGCATGGGACTGTAATTTGTGGTGTTCCTCCCTTTTCCCTCTATGTGCCCTTTTGCAGGTGTCACTTAGCAAGGTGGTTGGTGAGAAATATGATCTTGAATATTCAAAGATCCAGTCATCCCCAGTTTTGTGGCTTTTGTAGTGCGGGCATCGTGACATTTCCCCAGATGAGAAAAGTGTTAAACTGCTGAGAGCTCAGGGCACTGTCTGTGGGTGCTTTGGAGGCGGGCGAGGGGATGCTTTGCTGTTCTTTAGGATGGGGACCCACTGCAAACGCTATGCAAGTTCAGCATTGATAGACGCTGGATAGATGCAATCCCTGTTATGGTCAAGCACAGTTGGATCCACGAGAGAGCAAATCCCTCCCTGCCAGAAGTGGGGAGATCTTGCAGGCTAATGTGTTTGTTGGGGAGACTCCTTGCACAGCTGCGTACCCGCTGCCAGAAGTCCTCTTTTCTCTTTCCTCGCTCTGTGATTGCTTGTGCAATCGGACATCCGTGCTGGCGGTGCTCCTGGCTGTCCCAGGGCATCTGCGCGGGCCCCTGGCTCCCTACTACCTCTTCCTTGACCTTCTTCTGCCTGCGTCTGAGGGCTGCCTTTCCATATATCCCATTCCCACCTGCGATCCAGAGCTTTTCAACTTGCTCCAAGCACTCCCTCACCTAAAACCGTCAGCCTTTGCTAGGGCCAGGCAGTGGCATGGGGCCCCTTCTGCTGCTGCCACCACCTCTCCTGCTCCTCTTCCTGTTCTTCCTTTCCCAGCTGGCTTTCTGCACCCTTCTCAATCTCTTCTTGTCAGGGCAGAGGGAGGACTTGTGATCTATCTACACCTACCACAGCTTTCTGCCATCTGAGATGTCAATCCATGACTCACAGGAAGCTCGTGGTGGAGGCCATAGGGATCTGGGGCTCCCTGTGGAGGAGCCGCAGATCTTGGCTATGGGGGAAGGAGGTTTGGTTTCAAATGCCGTGTCCTGGTACTACATGGATGCCTAACTTGTATAGATCTCAGCAGAGCCTCCCCTACCTGCTTTCTCACAGCCTCCTAACCCAGTGGGAAGATAAAACTTCTTTAAGAGGGGTAGCCTTGGGTTGAACATAGCAAAAAACATTAGCTGTGTTACTTCATTAACAGTGCGTGAATTTTAACTATCATGTAGTTTGCTTTTCATCATTTATGATGAATTCTACATTTCCCCACTTTGGACAGTAGGAAAGAGGTACTTCATATTCCCTTAACTGATTATTCTGCTACCATGTTCAGAGGAGAAACATTTTGGGGCAGCCTTCAGGCTTAAGAAAAATACCAATTTTAAAAACTAATGGGGAAAAATAAAAAGCCGAACCGAGGGCCAGTTCCTTCCTCTCTGAGAGATATGTGGGCAGTGGGCACCTCATTAACTGTGCTCCTTTTGGCAGCATGGGAAGAAAGTGGCAATGTTGGCCTGGGCGTGTGCTAAGCAAGGCTGTGTCCTCCAAGGGAAGCTTGGGAGGAAGAGATCCTTCAGCTGCGTGGGTGGGAAGCGACAGAGATGGATTTTCTCTGCTGGATTTTGCTCCTAAAAACAAAAACTCTGGGGAAAGATAGTTGGTGGTACAGTCCATCTCAAGTCCTATCCACGGGTGTTGAAATATAATCCTTATGCTTTTCTGCAAGGCGTGTCCCAAGAGGATGAACTCAGGGAGGTTTGGATTTGAAGCATTCAGTGTTTCTGCTTCTCTGTGTGGATTTTTCCAGTGTCATGGGAAAATGGGGCCCTGGGTCCGTGGTCTAAATTATCTCCCAGTGACCCTCACTCAAACAAAAGTTGTTAGCGCTGCCATTTTGTCCTGGCCTCTTGCCAGCACTATTCCTAAAGGCATTATTATCTACCAAAAAAGAATATCATAAAAATGGAAAATAAGCAGATGATGGAAGGAAAGATAAAGGAGACAGAAAGGGCAAAGTCCTAAAGCAGCAGCTGTCCAATTACCAGACTGGAGAACACATACGGTCCTTGGAGGAGTAACAGGTCAAAGAGTGTTGTTGGCCATCTTCATCTCCAGCTGTGAAATCACACAGAAAAGAGAAAAACGTGTTGTGTGTACATCTTTCCCAGGTCAGAAATTGCCGTTGTTTCTGCATGGGTGCTGTGGCAAGGGGGAAGGTAGAAGAGCCTGCGCCTTGTGAGTGAGCAGGAAAGTGTGGAAAAGGCAATTTCTCTGACTCCTCCAGGAATCTCTCTTGTGAAGGAAAAAGCTTCCTTTTAATTAAACAGTGTTGAAAATAAGAGTGACAGAGAGGTTCTGAGAAAGCATCTTAGAAGTATTTGGGTAGGTGGTAATTGCACAGCATGGGGCTAAAAATTATGTTCCCCGTCTGCAACATCCCATTGCAACATCCCGTTGCAACAGCTGCCTGAGGGTCAGTGCAGCCTGTTAGCAAATATTATTAGTTTGCTTGGTCACCACTTTCAGAGCCTGAAAGCAGTTACTGTCATGTTAATGTAACCCAAAGAACTGTGGGCTGAAGCATCAGACCTGCTCAGCCCTCATTTTAGCATTCAATAGTGTCATGATTTTTTTGCAAGAAACATCCTGTAGTTCTGTAGAAAGCCTGACCATTTTATTTTGTGCCTACCTGGAGACTGACTTCTCTGATAAAATAGCCAAAAAAAAGAGGATTTTTTTCAAAAATCCATTCAAATTTGGGGTTCAGGCATAAGGACAGTAGAATCACTTTAATGCTATTACACAAATTATAGCAGTTTTCTCATTTCTGTAATGTTAATGTGTTACCAAGACATTAAAAGCAACGTGTCCTGGTCTCCATAAACCAACTGAGATCCTTGGTTTAATTGCAAAATACAGGACAAGCTCTGCTTGCAGACCTATAGCCTTGGTGAGGCAGACAGCAATGGGAATTGCATGCATTTACTTGAAGGAAGAATTTGAAACTGTCTCTGAATTGGTGTGTGAATAACTCCCAACCGATACTCCAGTTAAAAATGTTTATGAATAAATAGCGTTTCAGTTAAAGTATATGCATAAGCCATTTTTATTAAATAATGCTGAACACTTAATGAATTGGCGGTAGGCTGCAGTTTGGAAGCTCTTAATGCACCTTCTGTTCCTGACTCAGGCCTAGGATTCAATAAATGCTTTTTTTATGTCCAGTATTCTGAGCTGGGATGATTTTACAGCCCGGGATATTTGCTCTTCTGAGGTTACAGACCACCCATGGCTTGTTTTTTTCTTCTCATTTAAAAGCTGAAAATGTAACTAATTAAACAAATATTTCTGCTGTGTTAACTACATGACAGCATTGTTCGCAAAGTGGATGCGTGGGTTTTATCCTATCCACAGCCTATCACACCAAAAATGAGCAGCAGGAGAAAGGAACTGGAGCCCAATTTGCCTGTAAAGTTATCTCAGTAAAAGAATGAGCTACATAGATTAATTAGATCAGTGAGATGCTACTACCTATTGGAAAGGGCAAGTCTGTTTTATTTAATGTTTTCAGCCCTCTGAAATGAGAAATGGTCCACATAAGAGCAACTGTTCAAGCTCCAACAGTTAACTACAAAAGCTACATGGGAGGTAGCTGTGCTCATAAAGTTTATCATCTCATCCATAACATCTGTGCCAGACTCTTCCCCATGTGTATTCCTTATGTCAGCCTTTTAATTAGGATTGTACACCAGCTAAGATAAGGGTTGGGAGAAGCGAGCAATTCAGTCGTGTCACTGAGAGAGACACTGAAAATGTAACATATTCAGCAGTGTACGTCCCACTTGTCTTTTTTCAGGCACAGGCAGGCAAGATTAATGACAGGCAGGCTTTTGTGTCTCTTCTGACTACACCAGGATGGGAGAGAGTTTTGGGGGGATTTTTTTTTAAAAAAAAAAACCCTG
>WAAD01026570.1:57269-67300 GCA_013389945.1 Fregata magnificens | reverse complement strand
TTTTTTTTTTAAAAAAAACCCCAAACCTCTGCCAGGGAATAATTTGTTCAAATGAATAGGTCTATTCAGCTGCTGGAGTGCTTTGCTAATTGTGTTTGAAAGAATAAAAGCAAACCACAAGCTGCGTTCAGCAGCCGGAAAAAACGAGTTCACAGGGCAGCTTATTAACAAGATGAATTCTATTAGTAAAACATATTTAGGATTTTCACGACCAGCCCTTCACCCCTTGGAATTAATAAGAGTTTCTTCGATTTCTGTAAGAGCAGTGTTGAACTCTGGACTGCTAAATTTGGTGAATATGGCAGACACTTTTTTTTGCTGAAGTTAATGCTTTCTCAGTGATGTGAAAGACTAGTGTTTTCCACTTTGGGGTCTTAGGCAAAACTACGGCGTAATAGTATGTTATTTGCCATTAACAGATGTCATAAAAGACAGTAAAAGAAAGAAATTATTCTTCTCTCTTCCAGTGGATTTCTGTTTAGTTTTTCTAGCCTGTCTAAGCGTATTTTTGAAGCTGTCTTAAACCATGGAGGAGATAGTATAAAACTGTAGGTATATCTGAAAATAGTAACATCTGAACTCTTTGGGAATGTAAGAGTTTAGAGTTCATCTTCATATATATGTTGTGTATTTTCCATAGCCCTATGTTTTTACTTGGGTTTCACAGATATTCACATTCCACTTTACTAAACAGACACTCAGACATTTATGGGCAAGGCACTCTCCCATTGAAGTACTTGCTAGAAATACACCTTATTTTCCACTAATAAAGTGTGAAAAATATGTCTTCCAGCAAAGTTCATAACCTGTTTTTGTTTTTAATGCCTCTCCATGCCATTTGCATTGCTAATGCTCCAGAAGCTAATTTGTCCCATTGAGGTCTCGTTTTTATGTAAATTTGTAGGATTTTTGATGCTGGTATTAAATGGTCTGGCTCTGAGATGTTTGAATGAAGTCAAGGAAAGACTACGTATCTTACATTGCACAAAATGACACTTTACAAATGAAAGACCTTTGCTAACTGACTTTCTAGCAGCTAATACCTTCTACGAGCCACATTCCCCGAGTAGCTTGTTGAAAATAACACTCAGTTTAAAGTTTCCTTTTTAATTGAAAAAAACCTTCAACTCAACAAGGCATGAATTGGGAGGTTTGGGTGAGCCTGTCCCGTGTCAGGATGCCATTGCAGCCAGCATCAGGGTCCTGGGTGGGCAGCTGGAAGCTGTTTTCTCGTGGGAGCAGTGTCCTTGCTGGATGGCCAACGGGCTGCTCCAGCCTCAGTGCTGCGGGAGGTTCACCTGTGCTGGTAGCCTTCATGCTGCAGTAACGTGGACCGGGTTAACAGTTCAGTGTTTGAAATCCGGGTGAGCCAGATAGTTTAATCAGAGAGTTTGATCAGGAGGGTGGCACGGCTTGTGGGGAAGGAGCCACATTTTGTTTTCTTTAGGGTCATAAAGGAAGGACAATCCTTCAAGGCCAGAAACGCATATTCCTTGTTAGAGAGCTCCAGGGCGGAAGAGATGTTGCCTCCACAGGGGCAGATCCCACACTGAGGTGGTTCAGGGAAGCTTTCCTGTACTCCTTTGAACTATGGGTATGGCGAAAGCGATCCTGAATGACAGCAGGGCAAGGTCTAACTTTATGACATTCAGGTGACAAGTCTTCCTGGAAGAACAATATAGGTGGCAATCAGTAACGCCTCAAGTCTGTGATCTCTTGCTGCGTCGGCACATTCGTTTCTTATGGCTGAGTGCTGGCAGGTTAAGCAACATGAACGTAGCTCTGAGAAAGACTCACTCTCCGGAGGGGCAAATCTTTTAACAGGAGGGCACACCATCCCCATGCACAAGCGTGTGTATACAGATCACCCAGGTATATGAGTGCTGGCAGAGCAAAGGCAGGCAGCAGGGCTCGGATGTGCTCTGCTGGGCAGCGAGAGAAGATCGGCGTACCGCTCTGCCAGCTCTGATTTTTTTTTCAGTGGATATTTAGCAATTCCTGTAATGCAGAGGGGCTAACGTAGTCAGGCTGTGAGGATGGGCTGTGTGAATAAAGGCAGTGGTGTTCTTGTGCACGCAAGGAGCCATAGGAACCCACAGGAGGATACTCCCAACTTTCCTTCTCTCTTTACTAGATATTTTTTTCATTAGGAAGAGAAGCCTGAGACAAAAATCGAAAGGTTTAGTCCATTCCAAGAAGAACTAATATATCAAGGCAGATTGAAAAGACAAGGACTGTCTGTGTCCCAGAGCAAATGAATAAGAGGGGCATGAGAAAGGGGCACGGGACAATGGGAGAAGGGTAGGTGAGGAGCTCTGGGCGCCCTTCACTCGGCAGCCAGGAACAAGGCGACATTCAGTAGGCAGGACAATATTTACATTTGATGGGACACGCATTTGTACAATGCATCCAGTTAGCCCACCAGGCTGCAGACTACAAAATACCTTAGAAAGCAAAATCAAGCAGGTTCTCAGGGATCAGACAGTCGATAAGGAAGCAAGAAGCTAAAAGAGTGAGGTTTTAGCCTTTTGGAGGTGCTGTAAATCTTCAAATTTTGAGGTGTTAACTAGCGTGCTGCTGCTGGAGGATGGGAGGACGCGTTCCAGGTGCGTAGCTGGAACGTTACTGCCTGCTGCCAGGTACGCGTAAATATCTTTTGAGATAGCTGCTGTACCTCTCCTTTCCTGTGCTAGTGGGATCCTCACAGATATGCCAGCGAAGGGATGGTTAATCAGCCGGCTGAACACCTTACATCAGGTATGCAGTATCTGAAAGCAAATAACAAAACCAAGTCATTAATTTTTAAATCATTTGGAATGGAAGCATGATTAATACCAGCTTGAGGATTTGCGTTAGTTCCATGCCATTAAGGTTTACAAGTTTATATGCCCATTTACCCTGGTATTTAATAAAAGGATCATTTGTCATGGCAACCTCAGCCTCAGGTGGGCTCTTCTGGCAAACTCCAAGCCCAGAGGTACCCCAGGTGTTGGCAGGTCACCCCTCTCCCCCAGCACCTGGGTTTCAGCTCCGGGGCGCATCCACCCCAGGATGACCTTGCAGACAGGGCAGGGGGAAGGGTGGAGTTCAGATTCCCTGAAAGCAGGGATTTGATCTTGAATTTTTCTCATGCTAGCACAGCAGTCGTAGCTCCGGGGCTTTTAGATGAAAGGGGCAGGGGATTTGAAAGGACTGGCTCCCTGTGGAGTTTTTGTAAAGACTTGACTGTGTCTCCATGCATCAGGGAGTTTGTTACCTGCCTGTGTGAGAGTAACGGGGTCCCATCCGTCCCTCATTCTCCACCTCCTCTGTTGGCAAGGGTGAGGCGTTGTGCTGGTGCTTATGAATCCTGGGTTTGTGTGCCTAATTTTTGCCCGGTACTGAATAAGGAGCTTAGATGACTAATCCCAGCTCCAAGCATACTTTTGAGCTAAGCACCACTTTTGGCTGTGCCTAAATCATCTGTGTTTATCCAGCCCTTAAGACTGTATTTAAAGCAAATGCTCTGCTGGGTATCCTTTGCTAACCTGCTGCAAAGCAGAAATACGATGGTCCTCTCACAGTTTCTGAGCAGATGTTCATGACAGCCCTGTGTGGCTTTTTATCCCATCAAAGACTTCACCAGCACACCCTCATAGTATTTATTCACAAGCTACCATAATACAGGTAAATTCAGTTTCGACGTGTGAGTTTCCACAACGGTGATTTAGTGATTTTTCTCTGAATTTGGCCTGAGGACTGACATGATCTTGAGAGTTTTTAGTATAGAAAATAAAATATTTCCGTGATTTTTGTGGTTTGGTGATAATGTTAGAAATCCAGAACCCAAAACAATTGCACATTGTACAAGGATAAACATTTAACAAAAAAATGTCCTTCCTGTTTGTCCTAGCTCTGCATTTATTTAAGCCAGTTAGCTTATTTTAGCAAGTGGAACTGATTTTTTCAGATGAGTGACTCTGTCATCCTGAAAACTGAAATATATTCCTGCTTGAAAAACAAACTTGCTCGCTGACATTTAAAACTCAGTATCTAATGAAAGGACTGGGTTTTTTTTTTTTGGTTACTAGGTGTTTATCTGCAATTAAAATGTCCCAACGGTTGCATAATGCTAACTTAAAATATAAGCATTCATTACAACTGTATAACAGGTTATCATCAGACTACCAATGGGGTCCTTAGAAAAATCTATTTAAAACAAGCATGTTTTAATTTCTGTGTGTGTTCAGCTGAAAAGAGTAGCTTCTTTAATATGTCTCATGTTTCACCACTGTGACTAGAAGTATGATTTCTGAACACAGTTTTGTAACTCATCACATGAATGACCACGTAGTTTGTTAGAAGGCAGGGAATCCTAAAAAAGTAGAATGGTTGATTTTTAAATGACAGCTATACCTTTTACAGTTAAGATCCCTTCAGTATTCAAGCAATGATAATGTAGTACTGTGTGCTAGAGATCCTTTGCATTGGCCATTTATCTGGAGTTAGAGATGTATTATGAACATGGGGAGGTGGATTTCACCTTAACTGCAGGAGCACATTATTGCATTTCCTGATTCTGTCCTTTTCCTTGATAGGTGGCCTGGACCCCTTCAGAGCTAAATTACATAGGTGAATAGTGTGTGTGTAAAGTCCACATAAAGGAAAAATTACCCTAAATGATTATTCTGTAAGTAGTTCATTTCTGGTACAAAAGAGTGCTACTCCTTAGCTACATCGATTGCACTCCTTTGAGACCAATATTAAAAGGTAATACAGGAACCAAAACCACAGAGGGGTAAAACGGCTGGTATCAACTTGCAGAAGGAATCAGTGAGTGCATTGGATAGAGCCAGGAATAAATCCCACAAAGGTTTGCAGGGGGAAAATCTGGTCCCAGAGGCGCTCCGCGTTCTTAGAGCAGGGTAGTTTTCAGCTCATCCCCCTCCTGCTTTGGCTGTGCCGTTGGAGGTCTAGGGAGGGGTCTGAGACCCAGTGATGTCAGGCCGTGGGTTTGGTCCAGAGCTCAGGCAAATCAGCGACAGTAAGAGCCCCTTGACGTGAGCTGACTGTGGGTAAGGCTCTAAATCTGCTGAGGTGGCGACTCCTGTGGCTGCGTTTAATGGAAGAAGCAAGTTTTGGCTGTATCTTGAAAGTTTTTGCCTGGCCTGTTGGCAGCAGGCACTAGGGGTTTAAAGCTGTTTTCTAGATAATCATAGGAGAGGGTTGCAAGGAATAAACAACCACAGAATGAGCAGCTGTCGCAGGCAGTGGGGTGGAAGCGTTCCTCCGTGCCCTTGCATCTTAGTTGTTGCTATGCCCTGTTGTGTTTTAGCTGGCATTTCATAGCGCAGCTCCCCTGCAGCCTGGGACTGAACAGCTTTCTATTTCAATTCACGGTTGAGACAAAAGAGCAACTTGCGGCTGCCCCAGCCGGATGACAGTGAGTAAATCTACCAGTTTTTCAAGAATGGGGTATTAAGAAAAACAGGGAAGAGAGCATGAAGAATGAGGAGGTACAAGAGCAGAGGAGCTGGCTTTGTGGTTAGTTTTCTTTCCCTAGCAAGAAAATAACCTTCACTGACAAAATCCCTTAACTTCCTGAACTCGGCAGCTTTTTTTAAGCAAATTCCAGGCATTGGCTGTTAATTTCTTTTTGTTTTTTTTCTGTTAATTTATTTTATTTCAGCAGACCTTTCTGTGCAACAAAGGGGTGGCTTCTAGTCCACATCTGGCTTTAAAGTGGGTGGGAGTTTGTCACTGGTAGTATTTCAGTCCCATTAGAGTAAGCATCCTCTTGTCTAGGTGGAGCAAGGGTAGCAATGGTTTGGCATGCCTGGGGTGCACATCAGCTCATGTACCAGCTGGTCAGAAGCATGGCTGAAGAGTGCAGGCAGGCAAAGGCGCAGTCTCACCTGAAGGAAAAGGGCTTAGCTGCAGCAGACCGTCTTTGTGTCCAAATCAAACAGAAAGTGCAGTAAAAGCAGGGATCTTTCTATACATCTCGTCTCTGAAATGGCACTTGTAGGCTTTTTTGTGTTGGAGGTGGGCAGCCGATGGGCTACTTGCTCCCCAGATGTAATCATCACCCTGGTTTTTCTACCTATGCTTTCTCTGTCAACTTGCACTTCAATTCCAAAGTCCTCAGGCTGGGGCCACACCACCTGGTGTGCAGAGTGCTTAGGCCGAGGTGCACGTGTCCATCTCCTCTGCGCTCAGCATGGCTGTTGTACCAATAAATACCGGCGAGGAGCTGGAGACAAGCAAGCAGCCTTGCTGGAAAAAGCCTTCTTAAAGTTAAAGGGAAGTCACGTCTTGTTCCACTGCAGTGCTGAATTTTTAAGCTATAATTTTAAAGCAGAGTATAAGCCTCAGTTTGCAGAATTCACATAATAAAGTCACATGCTCCCCTGTAAGAAAAGTGTCGTATGGATTTCCACATACATACAGTCTCCCTGTGAAATTGATGCAATAGTATTTGAATAAATCTCTCTTAAATATGCACAAGGCTTTATTGTTATATGATATCTCCTTACACTGGGGAATGCTCATCCGCTTTCTGAGGAGAGATGTGGGTTCCAGCCCCAAATAACAAATGAGAGTTGGGACAGTTATCTGTCATTTAGAAAACCAAGTCCTGAGCTCTGGCCTCATGTGTTCTTGAGCAGGTGCCAGCTTACGTATTTATGTATTTATAGAGAGTTGATATCAGTGAATACAGTGAGAGGCTGTCCTTGGCTACAGCTGCATTGCCCAGAATTTGGCGTAATGCCATATGTTCTTTTTCAGTCGTGAATTAAATATTGAGGAAATGACCTTCTCTGGAGAAAGCATGTGTTTCTATTATTTTTCCCCTTCCCTTCCTGTTTCTTTGAACCAGTAAGGTCCAACTCTGTTAGGGAAGCGGTCTGGTTGCCCAGGCGAACAGACTGTATTTTTAGTATTAGGCATCCAAACATACAGCTTTGATTAACTGTTTTACAGCTTTATCTTCCTTTCCAGTTGCTGGGCTGGTTTCACAGTGATGTGATCTCTGGGGGGACAGGTCAGGTCACATATCCGTGTCTGTAGGCACCCCAAGACATGCTACTTATGACAGCTGGCTATGGGCGAATCCTGTGGCTTTGCCTTTGTTATACTTTGTAGTCCTTGAAATCCCAGTCCAGATGCATGGGAGTAGCTGTTACCCATAGGTGAGATTTAGGAACTCTGAGTTTCTGTTGCATGGTGGCATTAAGAAGTCACATGAGGATCTGAGGAGCTGGACGGTGAGTTAATGAGAGCTGTGCAATCATGTTATGATGGTAACACGCAAGATGATACGCAGTAGTGTTAGTGGCAGTGGGACTAAGAAGTTACTGCAAAGCTAAAACTGGATTACTGGTTTGAAATGCACTTTGTGTATTTGCAGGTAATGCTCAGATGTAAGGATATTCTTTTGTCTGCTTCAAAGTCTCAGTCGACATCCCACTTTCATCCAGAGTTGCTGGAAATGGTTGCAGTGATTCTGAGCCTACATCTCACTTCCATCAACCCATTGAGTTTATGCAAACTGAAAATTTTAACAGAAAATCAGTTTCTAACAATCATAGTTTATCTTTAAAAAAAAGAAAATTCATAAAACCGATTCATCTGTATTTGCCTACCATCTACTGTAAGGGGATCATGAGCACCTTATTCTGGGTTTGTGCAGCTCAGACCAAGAATGTAGCAACTCATCAAGGAACCGCTGAGGGCCCCTGGTCATCCCAGGAACATAAAGGAGTACTTGTAAAAATGGCAACAGTAGTGGCGATGTCTTGAATGGGAGCGTGTGACATCAGCAAATGTTATCAAAGAGAAAAGTCCCAGCTCCAAAATTAAGTGAATAGTATATTGCTGGTTAGTGAGTCAATCGACAGAAGACAACCAAGGATACATGTCCAGAGATGCATGTAAAAAAGCTAGCTATGTCAGGGTTCCCTGGAAAAGTTCATAAACGAAGGACTGTAATTATAACTGGCTTGGTTAAGAAGGATTAAAAACAGAGAACTGAGAGTTAAATTACAACTGCTTAGAAAAAGGCTATTTTATTGAGATACATTGAAACAGAATGCAATAGCAGGAAAACATCTACCTAAACTGTAAGATGTGTTGCCGTGCTGCAGAAGTCCATGGTCGTGAAGGAGATGAACCAACCTGGCATGGGATTGGCTTGAAGTACATCATAGCGTATACATACTTGAAATATAGTTGCTGTATTTGAACTTTGTTGTCATATTTTTACTGTGTCATGCTATAATTTTAGAGTATAACACAGTATTGCTAAAATTCATGAGGGTTCATTTACAGTATCCATAATCCTGAGGTTAGATGAGCTTCATGTGATTGTAGCATCAAAACTCTATACTTGATTGCTTAAAGTTTCATCCTTGTGGATTAATTCAAAAGAGGGTGAAATATCAGTGGACTTTCAGTGGCCATTAGCTCACATGAGCATCATGTCAAGTATGTGAATTGGTTAGATTTTTGCAAAAAGTCTGAGTGTACCTTACGCAACCCCCCAGGGTCCTCATTGAATTTGGCTGGGCCTATAGTTTGACAACTTGAAAATCACTGCGGATGTACTGGGAAGTAGATGTAGACACCCAGTTGGGGAGTGTTAGCTGTTTGCTTTTGCAGTAGAGAAAAAGTAACAATGATCCTCCCCACCTAGCACTGAAGTGGTATGAACTGCTGTAGTTGCTGTGTTTCAGAGCTGGGCAGTTCCAGGTGGAAGAGAATAAGCTTACTTAATAGTCAGTGGGCAGGATATGGAAAATTATGGGTCCTGCATAGCTGTAGCTTGGCCATCTTCCACGCTGGTAGTATTTTGCATTGCTGTGTATGCTGTTAACACCTTGGTATATATGAATAGTGTGGTCACACTATAGCTGCTTGGGGAACTATAACTTTGAACTGTGTAAAATTTATTCATGCGATTTCCATGGAGAGGTTTTTTTTTTTCTGATGGAAGGTGGTTAATTAGAGTAGAAAGGTAGGAAAATGAAAGGCGCAAATGTATGCTTACCTCATCCAGCTATGCAGTTAGCTTACCTGCTTTTTAGTTATATGGTACCTTGAATGGGATGTGAAAGTAACATGGAAGATGTGTCAGCAGAGAGGTTTCCACATGTTTGTATTGCAGCCTCCAAAGATGTTCAGCAAACCTGGCAGCTTCTCTGCTGCAACTCACATTGCTGTTGACACACGTTGGGGGGTGGGTCTGCTGCGCAGTACGGGTCAGGGACAGCAACATTTTAGTAGACCTGACATGGAAATTATGATCACAGCATTTGGAGCTCAGCTCGCACCTGTAATTAAAAAACAGCATAAATCAAAATGTAAAATACTATAATAAAAAATTTCTGTTTTATCAGAGCTCAACTAAAAGAACTGTTAGTTACCTACAAGATTAGTGGATCTTTAATAGCTTTTATAATCTGTTTAGTTTTGTCCTGAGGGCTGTCTAATGTTGAACAACACATTTTTAATTACCATGGAGACTTTCAAGCAATCTGTGAAGACATCTTCACATTTACTCTGGTCCTTGTTTGACACGTTCATGGAACATATACTTCTTCTAGCTCTTTTTAACCCTTTTCCTGCAACAAAGGAAGAATGGGGGGTTTTTATAAGTATTATTTTTTCTTACAGTCAGGTATTCTAGAATTCAAATAAACACAGGTCAAAAAGTGTAAAAATTGGTGACGAAAAATTGGTGTCAGTCTGTTTCGTCATTTCTGATAGGACTGAATGTAGAACAAAAGCTCTGTTAAAATAAAGAAGAAGAAGAAAGAAAATCCTTCATGCCCATGAGGTACATGAGGTATCATTAACAGAGTTAATGTTGTCCAGAAAGGAAGTCCTGGGACTATGTGGCTTGGGAGACGGTTCTAGTAAATCAGGAGTGGTATCATATGGAACAAATCTTGCACTCTTTTTACTCAAAGGATCTGTTGTAGGCAGTCATAGGCAACAGGGCTGCAAAATGAACCCGAGTGAACTCTGGACAGGTGGAAAATAGAACAAGG
>WAAD01026570.1:41344-57244 GCA_013389945.1 Fregata magnificens | reverse complement strand
AGAACAAGGAAAGAGCAATCCCTTCAAAATTATCTGGAGCCGTTACTTTGCATTGTAAGATTCCTTCCATCTCCAATTTTTTCTTCTTTCTAGGTTAGAGCAGTCCTATACATCGTGCAACCCATTCTCTGTGTAGGATCATGGCAACTTCTAAATGATCGAGCAAGATGATATGCAGGAAAACTTTATGCCCTTCGTGGCATCCTGTATCCCCTTTCAAGAACTGGTGCTTGAACAGGTTCCTGGAATAATGTGAAAAGTAGCCAATGTGACCTATGTATGGTTTGGCTGGGGAGTGTAGATGCGGTCTCACCTGCCAACAATAAATGTTACCCTTTCAGAAGAAGATTTCAAATGGCGTCAATTGCCAGCAGTTTCACCGTCCTTGACAATGTAAGCTAAAATGCTGGGATTTGTGCGTGAGGGACTGAGAAGAGTGGCACAGATGATCTTCTGATGATTTTCTAATGTGATTTTTCGTATGTAATGTCAGGGCTTTTGGCTAAGAGGCAAGGCAGGGGGCTACGGCAGTAACCTCCTAAACTGCCAAGTGAGTTTTGACAGGGCTTATCTGGCAAATCTGCAGTGTCTACAGGAGGGTTTTCAGGCTGGTGGCATGGGTAGATTTCAGATTGAGCAAATTAGCTGACAGAATGGATTTTGAGGGTTGCTGTGTTACACTGAGAGGTCTTTGCCATGGACAAAGGAAGTGACAAATAGCTTTCCTTGAAATGGATGCCAGCCACAAGGTGTAAATCAGCCAGCAGGGAGGTGAAGCAATTAGAGAGACGCATTTCTCTCCTGAGAGAATGAGTGTCACATCAAGAAAGCCCATGTTTGATCATCCACAGGCCACTTGGACTCTAGCACTGGCACATAAAGCAGTTGTTGAGCTTTGTGGTTTCTTCGTTTGGGGTTTTTTTTTCAACTCTGAAAAATTAACCCCCCCACTGGCAAAGCCTGTGCATCTGTCCATCAGCTCTTGTTATTCCACCAAAAGCCTGACTTTCACCTCTTCTTTCATGCTTTCTCCTTAGGTCAAAATAACTGCAGCTGCCTTCTAGTCTTTGGCTGTCAGACTGAGCTGAGCTGTTCTCCGCCTTTTGTAGCACTGTGGGCTCTTCCCCTAAACTGGTGGTGCATTTTCTTAATGAAACACAGATTGGAGTTATCTAAAAGTCCAATTTTAAATGTCAGAGCAATGTAAACTTTTGTATTATCAGTAAATAATTCCAAAATTCTCCTTACTGTTGGCAACTGGTTTAAGAGTGAAGGAATGTCTGCATGTAATTACATTACCAGAGGCTTGCTTAGTTCAGCTTAGCCAATCGACTATGTAATACTTGTTATCTATGGAGCAATTATCTACTTAACCGGCTACATGTTTATATCTTTTAACATTTTTAATGTCCAGCTAAAACTGTGAGAGTTAGAGTAGCACTTTATTTACCATCATTTTAAATTGTTTAGATACACTGAAGTGGAAGATAAGCTAAATGTTGTTTCTTTCCAGGACAATATTTGTAGAGGTGGGTTGTTCACTGGAAATGGCAGTAAGAGACCCCATAATGTGGTATAATCATTGATTATGCCTTTGGTAGGATGTCAGGAGCTTTTTTTTTTGTTATGAAACTGTGAGTGAATGGGAACATCTTGCAGCTGAAAAGATGGTTCATTCTGAATTATTGTGCATCAAGCCAGGGTGCATTGAATGGCTGAGATGCGAGTTGCAGCTTGCAGAAGAGGAATACCTGTGCTGCTCAAGCCATGTCTGTCTGCTTCTGCTGATGTGTCTCCATCTGAGCTGAGCTCCTAAAATAATTATTGGTTCATCACTGAAGCACTCCAGGCTCCTGTGAACAAACCTGTGATATTTCTGCAGCACTCTGCTTTTAACTATTGTTGTTACTCACAGCGATGTAGACCAAAAGCTGTAGGTTGCCTATGTAGACTCGTGGGAGGCAGAGCTGGTTGGCAGCAGTCTTCTTTTGTATTAAGATTAGAAAGCAACATTTCATTCATTTCACGTCACTTACTGAAAAAACTGTAAAGGACAGGAAACAGTTCCAGAGAACGCATTACTGTAGAGGGTAAGTAGTTTCCTCCATTGCTCATTTGCTAGTGGAGAGATGCTCAGCTGAACAAGGGCCAGAAATGGAAGTGGTAATCATTAAACAAGCAAATCCACCAGTTGTGCTCTCCAAAAAAAATCATGACACAACATACTTCCCAGTCCTGAGAGGTGCTAAGTCCTCTGTGCAGGGGGAGGAGGACATACTCCATGCTGTGGGATAAGGGTGCTCAGCACCTTACAGAATCTCATGTGGTCAGCTGCAGAATTTGTGCGTCTGGGCATGGGAACCGTGATCTGCAAATTGCTTCCCTATCTGCAGAGCTATTCAGACACAACATTAAAGTGTGATTTGAACGTTCAGAATAGCAGATAGTGGTTAACTGTTTTTAAAAACAGGTCAAAAGTTTTCTCCCTGGGTTTCTTTGAGACACATTCCTTTGTGTTCCAGCAGTTGAGGAAATAACCCCCCAAATTAGTCATTTCGGTTAATTTGGAGATCCCCTCTATTAAATTAATTCCATAAGGAAGAAAAGTTTTTCATGTGTCAATTGCCATTGCTTTTTTTTCTTTTTTTTTTTAGGTGAACATGTTTGTGGAAGGATTCCATGATGCTATTCTTCTTTATGCTCTAGCTTTACAGGAAGTCCTGAAGTTTGGTTTCAGTAAGAAAGATGGGGAAAAAATTGTTCAGCAAACACGGAACAGAACATATGAAGGTAAGAGTTAATACGGAATTTCAGCTTTCAGGGTCAAAAAAATACAGGTCTTTGTTGTGTGCAGAGCAAGGACCCATGCCTATTCCACTCTTAAATGAGAGGAAAATAGCCATATGAAACCATATACATCTTTAAGGCTGGCTCACATGCCTCACCAGTCTGACTTCTTTTTTGCACCAACCCTTGAGGTCTTATTCAGCTCAAAAAACTCCTAACAATTTAATGACCCTCACTGATGTTGTAAAGAAACACCAATAATTTTCTCAGGGTCCTTCTTTGGTGTTGAAAAGATTACAGCTGCTCGCCTTACTCATGTACGTCTATTAGCTCTGAGATTGCCTCATTTTTTCCATTTGAATTTTTTATCTTGAAAGCCTGGGAATGGATAGAAGCAAGCAGGTGCCAGTTTTTTTTTTTTTTTTTTTTTGTTTCTTGATGGGGCTCCTTTGTGCCCTGGAAGGATTTCCCCCCAGCCTCCTTTCAGGAGCCGTGCATGTTACCTCAGAGGCAGCAGCTGAACAGCACTGTGCCTTTCTGTGCCTAATCCTGTAGGTTGCAATTCCGCAGTGCAACTGGCACTTGTGTGTCACCCTGCTGATGCAAAGCGATGTGAGTGCTTTTGCCAGGTAGGGATCGTAATAAAGAAACCAAGGATTATTGGATTCATGTCATCTCTTAGAATATTCCCATTCATCTCTTTATAATATTCCCATCCATGTCTTATAATACTCCAGTCTTTTGGTGTAGGATTGGCAAGATTTCCTATGGAAATGCTTAAGAGAAGGAAACATTTCCCCTAGATAAGAAGCGAATGATTAATTTGAATGTGTAAGAAAAACCTCAGTAGCCAGGTTCTCTGCCCTAAGAACACACTGGACATAGTGGAGGAAGGCAAGAAGGACAGCAGCTCCAAACCTCTTTTCTGTTCTCAAATTGTGGCCTGAACACAAGGCAAAAGGGTCCCCAGGGCAGCTTAAGGCAACACAGGGACTGCTTTAAGTTATGCTGGTTGCAGTCATCCCATAAGGAGCCCTGCATCAGCTGGAGATTGTGCTTGATGTCCCACTACCTCCCTTCACATCCACAGCTTCCCAAAACACACAGGTTTAACAGGGGGAATTTGGTATCTAAGGATTTGCCTCACTGGTTGGTTATCCTTTGTGTGAACAGATGCCCCAGCACAGCCTGTCTGTGTTTTCTCTACTCTTACTTCTCTGCTCCGGGAAGCCACCAGCTGGTGTGCCCATGCAAGTCTTATAGTAGTACCACACGCTCCATACAGGTTACATGGTTGATTCTTACACCTTTCTTGTAAAACCAGCCAGGAGGAAAAAATGTTCTCTTTCCCCACTTGTGAAAACCAGTTTGTTGTTGCTGGCTGACCTGTCACAGCTATTCTGAAAATGTAGCTGTCAAGCTGAGCTGTGAGGGTGCAGCTGAAAAGGTCAAAATGCCACGTAAGACATATGCCATCTCCTCCCTGTGGCAGTACTTTGCTGGACATAATTTACAAGGATAAAACTGATTTTGAAAGAGGCCTTTCACTTGATGTCTTGCAAGCCAGTCCTTTTAGGAAAATGATGTCCCTTTGTTCTGCCTGTAAGACCTTCTCTGAAGTGGATGCAGCATCGCAGATTACGGTCCATGTATACACCCACCAGTCTCTACTGCAGGACTGAAGCTTTATAATTCACTTAAACTTTTGCAGGCCTTAATGATGAGAACTCCAGTTTCATTAATGACATTAGTTTAACTGCTGACATCTAGATATCTGCTTGCCAGGGTGCTTCATTTTACAGCCTGCTCTGAATAGGTGAGCCATCAGAACTCCAATGGGATGTGGATGCTGCTTCCTGCAGTGTTCACAATTCGCCAGCCACAACTGCACAGGCAACATCATGTGCTTAGGAAAGCATAAGGCTGAGGTGATCAAAGGGTTTCTTATTGCCTGGGTTGTTAGAGACACCCTGATACTACTGCAGGGAACATTTTGTGGAGAATATTTTCTATTCATTGGCATTTCCTCTGAAAAAGTAGCAAAATTTTCTGTAAGTAAGTATCTAACATAATATAACAAAAAGAGAGTCTGGATAAAATCCTTCCACCCTCATCCAAACACAGTTCTTCATTAAGGTTGTTTCAAAATTTCCTAAATATGTGTCTTACGGAAGAACATTGCAGGAAATGTTGACATTTTGTTTTGATTCAGATGGAAAAGTTAAAAATGAGCCTTTCCCATTAAAAAAAAATCCCATAGGAATTCCGAGTTTCAGCAAATTTTAGTACCTACTTCCAAAAACTGAGTTTTGGCTTTCTTAGGCCAGGAAGGTGTCTGTTCCAATTAACACCTCCTGTCAGATCCAGAATCCAAATTGTCATGTAGACAAGGATGTTGCAGCTCCTCGTAGTGGCCTCTTCCAGTGCTTTCACAGCCAATTGGTTGTACCCATTCTGTTTTCCTGTAGTAACCAAATTAGCAATTGTTTGATCACTGCATTGTTACACCAAAACATAGATGCTTGACAGTAAATATTTTGATGACGACTGTGTTTTGAAAATGACAGTAGGTTTAAACATTCCCGACATCACTGGACGGGAACAGAGACAAGATAAATGTAGGTGTGTTACTCTGTTGCATGTTTACTATTATTAGGTATGTTGAGGGGAATTTATACTCTGGCTGAGTATCTGACCTCTCCCTTCTGACTTACAGTCACTGAGAACCTGATTCTGTACTGCTTTGTGCCTGGTTTAGTCATGTAGCTTGTGTAACATGGATGTAAAACGATGCCTGTTTGCCTTGCACTGGTGTAAATGGCTACGTTCGGTGTCAGGCCAGTGGGGATCACATTTGAGAATATCTGAGGTGATAAAGCATATCCGCAAAGTCTTGCAATGTCTTCATCATAGTTAGGTTAGATCTTCATCAGAGTAAATTGGTATTGTTTGATGGACTTCAAGAACCTGTTTGACTTACACCGCAAGAAGTTGGAGCCACGCTCTTTGTAGACGAGGGCATACATTGAAAGAAGAGGTTCAGACTGAATATAAGGAAGTGTTTTTTCACCATGACAGTTGGAACAAGTTGCCCCAGAGAGGTTGTGCAGTTTCTATCCTTGGAGGTTTTCAAGACCAGATAAAGCCCTGGGCATCCTCCTATTCTGACCTCCTGGCTGACCCTGCTCTGAGCAGGGGGTTGGACTAGAGAGCTCCTGAAGTCCCTTCAAACTTGAGTTATCCTATGAGTCTATGATTCCCGGTTTCCCGAAAGTTTCCTAGAACTTGTAAAGAAAGGAAGTGAACTGGGGGTCTAAAAATATAAAACAAACAGCACCATATTATGCAGTTAATCCTATGTACAGTTACAGGACTTAATGCATTATGTAATGCACATGGTGCCTCTTATCCACACCCGCTCCAGTATCCCATCAGATGGAAACAACACTGGACTGGCTGTGTGGGTGCACCAGCCCTGTCAGTCTGCGGGGCGCAGGGCTGTGCCCCTGCATCCTCTGCAGCACATGAGCCGGACTCTCCTTACTGAGGCATCGTTAGGTATTTCAGGGTTAGGCTCTCTGTAAATAATTCACGTTAAATATATTTGTGTTTTATTCTTGCATGCTGGCTTTCTGGGTTAGATTTTGCTCATGTATTCCCCAAACAGTCTCACACATTTGATATTTAAAAAGGAGAAATGTTAAGAATTCAGGAATGCAGACACCGAGATGAAATTACAATTTCTTTTGGAATGCCAACAAAAATGCTGGGAGACTGATGAGATTTCCTGTCATATCGGTCTGTAAAAACCTGTCCACTGTTTTCTTGCTTTCCTTGGAAAGGCTCAGTATTTTAACTAATTAATTTTCTAATTCCTCACATGCCATTCTTTAGGCATTGCAGGGCAGGTGTCCATTGATGCCAATGGAGACAGATATGGGGATTTCTCTGTGATTGGAATGACGGACCCAGAGGCAGGCACACAGGAGGTAAGGAAACAAACACCATTCCAGCTGGTCACTGGTTAGCCAGTGCAATGTAACATCGTATCATCTGTTCACTTGGTGGGCACCTGCTTATTTAATATACACATTAAAAGGGTATTGCTTAATCCTGTCAATCTGGGGCCCAATTCCTTTCTGTAAAAAAATTATCTTGAAGTAGTTATTCTAAAATATTTTTTAACTTTCTTAACTTCTTTTCTTTAACAGTATGTGTCTTTCTTCACATGATGCTAGAGTCTTTAAAGGATGAAATCTCACATGCTAGCCTAAGCACTGATAAATTTTGAATATGAGGAATTATTGTTTAAAATGAGTAAGGCCTTTTATTGACTGGTAAGAAGAAAGATTAATCTTACAGTAACAAGGATGCATGAGTTACCCTGGTACACAAACACAGTGAGTATAGGTATTTTAATCTTACCCTATGGTCAGCCACAGGCAGGAGTGTAGACCTTGCCTCACCTTGTTGATCAGGCAGTAAGACCTGAGCACCTTGTTTTCAATGATTAAGAGGTGTTTTAATCAGATGGCTCCATGTACACCATGTGGGTTATTCCACTGGACACAGCAGGAGTGGAAGCAGCCAGACTGTGAAAAATAGTCTGTGAGAATAGCACCAGCTGCCCATAGTGAATATCATGACTGGTTTGAGTTTATTAATACATACATTGCCCAAACTCCAGCTGCAGCATACAGCTTCTGTTAGTTGCAAGTCAGCATCAACCTAAGCTTTGCTGGCCTCCCCTATTTCATCAAGCTCAAACATAAAGCAGCAGTAATCTGAGCTGGACATTTCTACATGTGGATTTGAATCTGGTGATGTTATTGTTCTTGTCAGTGGTGCGGCAGAGACAGACTCAAGAAGCCTTTTTAAATGAATAAGCATGTCTAGTGTGTTTTGGTGTGTAAAAGTGACTGAAAAACTCCAGCAGTAAACTGCAGACACTCCCACGGATAGGAGTAATCATCATTAATTGAAGCTAGGAGTACAAATTGGTTGGGATAACTTTGGTTTGAACAACTTGTATCTCTTCTGTTTGTTCAGTCCATTAGCTTTTTATCTCATTTATCAATTCAATCCCCCTCTCCTAGCCTTCCTTCGATTGTTCATTCACTTGCAATTTAAACTATCTTTTATTTCTTTGATGTTACTTTTCTCCTTTTAACATGTCGCTCATTTTAATTTCCCTCTACTTTGTTTATGATACATACTATTAACGTATTTTACGTGGGATTACTTATTACCTGTGTCTGCTACATTCATTTCTACCCTCATGCCTCACTCTAAAAACATTGTTTCTTTGATGCCTTGTTTTATTAATTTTGCTGATTTCTTCTGTGTCCTTATGAGACTGTTTCTCAGCTGAACTGAGGCAGATGAATGGGTGTTTGGACAGAGCTGTTTTCCCAGGTCCATTCACAGAGTTTAAAGCTAGAAGAAAACATCAGATTACCTAGTCTGACCTCTGCTGCATTACAGGCAGGCAGGTTTCTTACCCTTGCATGTGACTAAAGCTCACACAGTAACAGGCATTTGTTTTTCATTTCGAGACACTGAAGAACAGGGACTGCCTCGCTTGCTCCCTCGATGTTTGTTCCACTGTTTATCCACTCTTGCTCTTTAGAAAATCTATGTCCTACTTCTGATCTGAATCCGTTTGGTCACTGCTCGTAGCTATTTGTTCCTCTTAAGCCTTTCTGCGTGCTTTCATATTTAGTAAGCCCTGCTGGTAGAGGACTTTCCCACTCCTGTTCATAAATTAAACAATCTTTTGATGAGATGTCTGCTGCCTGCAAATGGTCTCTGA
This sequence comes from Fregata magnificens, assembly GCA_013389945.1. Lineage (NCBI taxonomy): Eukaryota > Metazoa > Chordata > Aves > Suliformes > Fregatidae > Fregata > Fregata magnificens. The sequence goes on along the minus strand of WAAD01026570.1, from coordinate 48,645 downwards.
GGTTTTTTTTTGCTCTGCTTTTTCCACTTTACTGAATTTGCCTTTATTTTTGAAAAAATGTTTAAAAAAGTATTTCTTCTAAGGATTTATCTCCGAGTTGCAAAACTGGGAGAGAAATTAGCTCCTTTATTTAGTGTGAAAACTACCTTGGTGTGTCTAACCGGGGCAATTGTTATCTGTCTTTTAACTCTTTCCCTTCAAAATGAAGTTTAGGTGAAAGATTTTAACAGGATACCAGTGTCTTCAATTCTAAACCCAGTGTATTAACAGACGTTTCTTATCCATGGTAGGACAAATATGTCTTTTGATATGCTTCTGTCATCACTTATGACTTCTTCAGTGTCATGCTGTTTGGCCTTTATTACTGTACGTAGATTTTTTTAGAACTGTTTTCAGATGAGTGACCTACTACTTTTAGCACAATTTAGTCCTGCAACTTTGCAGTAGATCCAACATAAGTTTTCTTGAATAAAGCCTGGATTTACTGTTGAGAACAGGAATGAAATTCTAAAGTATCTTGATGAATTGGTCTGAAATAACAGTCCATGCTACCAGAATAATAACCATGAAAGGCCCTTTCTGTGTAAATATCAACAACTGCAGAAATACAAGGTGGAGAATGACAGGCTCTGTCGTAGTTCTTCAGAAGATTTGAAGATTTTAGCCGAACATAATCAAGTACCTCCAGATCCTTGCAAAATAGAAAAGTCTACCCTGGAGTGTGTAGTTGGGAGCCTCAGCACACAAGGTACTTGAAATGATACCTTCACTTAGCTGGGTGGCAGTCCTGAGCACTCAACCCACTATGGAGCAATTGAAGAAAGCCCAGGGAGAGCAGGAATAATATTCAGAGGGTTAAAAAAACGTGTGTGAACTGGGTTTATATAGAAGAGGAGTCCGAGGGCAGACCAGATAAGAGCCTGTGAAGATGTCAAGGGATGTTTCAGAAAGGAAGAGTCTCTGCATCCACTGGCAGTTGGATAAGGAGTGATGGATACTTGCAACAAGGGAGATATAGGTTACATGTTAGGGAAAACCACTGACAGTAAGATAGCTAAGTTCCAGAGTAATTGCTTACAGGAATTGTCAAGTCTCCATCTTTGGAGGCTTTTAAGAACAGGTTAGATAAACATCTGTCAGGAATGCTTTTGTTCATCTGATCCTGCCCTGGGGCACAGCATGCACTACATAACCTCCCGTGGACCCCTTCAGCCCTATTCTCTGTGATTCAACATCTTGCCACAGGAGTCCAAGTGAGTGATGCTGCTCTCCTGTTTGTTTTACTTCCCTAAGTTGATAGGAAAATCTTTTCATTCCTTTCTTTTTTGCATAGGTGATCGGGGACTACTACGGAAAGCAGGGGCGTTTTGAAATTCGATCAAATGTGAAATATCCTTGGAATCATGGCAGGCTGCGACTAGATGAAAGCCGAGTCTCAGAGCACACAAACAATACACCGTGTAAATCATGTAAGTTTAGTGACTTGAATCACTTCCTTGAACTTAAACATGATAGTAATCATGATGCACGGCCCAGGGCCCTGGAGGCTTTAGGACTTTCCAGGGGCTAAAAGGTAAAATCTCTTTTAGTCAGAAAGAAGGATATAACTGAAACCCCAAACAGAGAATAATCATATTGTTAATTAGCAGCTGGAGAGGCCAGTGCTGATGGAGCAGTGTTCTCCCAGTGCAGAATGATTTTCAGTGCTACGAGAAGGCACTGCGAGGGGCCCAGTAGGCTGAGAAGATGTGAAGTCAGTTGAATGCAGGTCAACACCTGTGAATGCAGAAGGTTGGGACTACCCTCCACAGAGAAGATGTCCTTGTTTTCCAGCGTACTGACTTTGCAGACCATGTTGTAGTGAGCAGGACATTGCAAGGACATAAGGGTAGGAAGATACAGGTACCTCAGTGGCAAAAGGTGGTTTTAGCTTTTCACAGGAAACAAATTGCTAGTCCTGCAGTGAAAAGGTATCTGTAGCCTGATAATTCTTCAATCCCTGAAAAACCTGTGTGTACATACATGCTGTAGAGACTGTTTCCGGGCTGTACCCTTTATGATCAGCATGGTGTAGCTATGCACCTTCTTCCTTCCACACGTCCTGATGTACAGACAAAATCCCCTCAAAGGGTCAAGGATAAATGAAGAGGAGGGAGCATTTTAATTTCCTTAGTATTTCTCTGTTCCTTTCCACAAACCCAGGTAGGCATGAAAAAGGGAGCAGGCTGCACCCACATGAAAATGCCGTTGTTCTTAAGCTGCCCTGCACTTTGCAGAGTGACGGTCCCTACATGGGCTCCCCTTCAGCCACTGTGTCCCTGCTCTGCCTCTGTTGAGATCTGGAGCATGGCAAAGCTCATATGGCTTTAACTTGAAACAGCATAGGTTCAGAAAAAAAAAATTGAGGAGCTGTTGGATAATCATACAGTCATTTTAATAAACCTGGGTGATAAGAGGGTTATGATGCTAAACCAGGTGAAACGTGTTTGTTTCTGTTATAATGGCTCAGAGCATATTCAGTGCTGAGTCCTATTATGTGCGTCATTGTAATCCCAGACTGTGTTATGATTCAGACCGAGCTGTCCAGAGCAGTTTCTTAACAGCATTCCTGTGTATCACATCTCTAGCATTGTGTCTTCGTCTGACACTGATCTTGGGGGCTTGTTTAACCCCAAAGAAAGCCAGGACAAAAAATAAACATGCAGAAACTGGAACGAAGGAAGAGGTTCCCATGGAGTCCTGAGCTCTGAAAGGCTTTAGTTATTATCTGACGTTGGTCACTCATTTCCTAGTTGTGTGTATTTTCCAATATGTGAATGCAAATAGTTCTCAGTATGAACCCTGATTGTTTATTTTTCCCCTTTTCAAGCAGGTGGTCTAGGAGAATCAGCAGTTACAGGAATAGTTGTGGGTGCCTTGCTCGGAGCAGGATTGCTAATGGCTTTTTACTTTTTCAGGTTAGTCCAATTCATTGAAAGTTCTGTAAACGCTTTACTTGTCATCCAAACCTCTCAGCTCCTGGCAGCACATCCTTGATGGGAGGCAGAGAGACATCGTAATCATCTGTGGTAACATTCCCACCAGACAGTGAACACACTTTGATTGTCCTTTTGTGTATATCCAAATCATTTTATTGACTCAGGGCCTCATCCTGTAACCACTTCCATCTCTGAGTAACTTTACTCATGGAAGTAATTCCAGTGAGTTCCAGTCATTCACGGTTGCTTTAGTAAAGTGCCCTGGCCTCGAAAGCCTTCTTTATTTGGTACTCCTTGCCAGCACAATTGTGCAGGCTGTGATCGTGCAATAGATGTATATCACTTGCCTGGTACTGTGCTTAGTTTTTGAGTATTGAGCGGAATTGTACTGGAAGCTAGAAAGAGATTTCTGTTTTGGTATAAGAGAGCATTTGGATTTCAAAGATGTGCATTTAACTTAATAAGGTTAAAGTAGTCAGAGGCCAGCACAGGGTGATCAGTGTTTTATTCCTGTTTAAGTAAAATAATTCTTACACTGCTAGTCAGCAAATCTAAAGTCTTGAAAGTTGATCCTACACTGACAGAATAAATTAGTTGTACATGGTCAGCATCTTATATATACTATAATTTATCCTCTTATGCTATGGAAGAGAAAAGGCAGATAGGAGAATAGAATTAACCTCTGCATATAAGAGTCAAATAATTCTATCCAATAAACATATCTGTTTATAAAAAAATGTTAACAAAATTAAACAAGGAAAAATTGCTTCAATTCACCAGCACAATTCCAGGGTTTCAAAAAGATCCCAGAACCGGGATTATTCATTAGGTGCTTACAACTGAAATTCTGCAGGGTGATTTTATTCTTGCATGTGTTCGGTGCTTATATAATATGTTGTTTGGGTTTGAGGCAGGATAAGTTAGCTGGGACTGACTATAGACTGTCTTTAAAAGAAAAAGAAAATACAAGTCTGTCTTTATATTGTATGTCATCAGAGGTTCTTGCATCTTTTATACATTCTCAATCTGAGATGATAATTTTTAGGTGTGTTTTTTAGTATTGCTGATACTGGAAGGAAATTGGTATGTGAGGACAAGAAATGAGTCAAAAGACATATCCTGAGCTGGTATAAAACTATGCAAAGCATCATTGTAGGAACAGGACTTAAACTCTTAGTCATCTGACACAAAGATTTGGATTGGAAATCCATGTGAGCAAAGGTGAGTGTTTGTAAAAGTAGATGTACACACCTGAGCTCAACACCCAGTCTCTGTATTTATGGTCAGAGGGGAGCAATGAGCACTTTTGTCGGTGCAGTTCATGTCATCCTCATGTAAAAGCTAAACCAGGTCAGAAGAATGCCTCTTAAAAATCCCTGTTTATCTCTTTTGACTGAAGGAAGCAGCAGGTACTCTGTCAGGTGGATCTGCACGTTGGAGACATCTAAAGACACGTGGGTGAATTTCACCCTGGAGATCTGATTGCACTCACTCAAAGCAGGAATAAGAACAACCCTCTAATTCCACCATTAGAATAAACATATGATACATAACATATCAGGATGTAAGGGACAGATTTTCAGAAAATGTAGGTCTAGCAATTGTGTGCCTGAAAGTAATTTGTACCTGCAGTTTATGTACCGTTCAAACTGTATATGTACCTTCTGGTTACATCTCATTTGGATCTGTAATTACCACAAATGAGCATGCAAACACAGTTTTGAGTGTGCATGCAAACCGTTAAAAGATCTGGGTAGTAGTTCTGACACGTGGCTTTGAAAGGATTTAAACTTAAAGAGCTACTTTTCTAAAGTGGGGACCCGTCCTTGTGCATGAGCTACTACTGTGCATGCTCTGACCTGTGGAAGGATCTGACTTGAAAATACATAAATGAAGTGAAGAATGTAGGTTTTTCAAGTTATTTTGGAGCCTACTGATACACACAAATGTCTAGGGAATCTTTTCAGAACTTGTAGGTTCCCACTTTCTATTGAGCCACGTTACCCAAATTAAAACCTTGGGGTTTCGAAAATCATTCTTCCATTGGTACATATCTAGCTCTGACTCCTGTTACACATGCAGGTGGAGCAGAGCTTTCCTTGGCATACAGGCTTTTTGTCATGCATCTGCACAAGCAGTACTGTATGCACATGGGGCTGGACTAATGCCCTTCTGAAAAATTGGTCCTGAAACTGAGTAGAAGCATAAATGCATAAAATACAAATGTGAATCTTCGTATGATTTTGGGGGGAGATTTGGGTACTAAAGGGGAAACTGAAAGGCAGTCAGAGGGCTTGTTTGATGTATAAAGTAACATAACAGAATTCTTCAAAAGGCCCTAGAGGAAGACACACAGGAAAAACTGTGTCTGATGCATAAGCAATTGTATTTATTTCTTATCTATCCTCTACATCCCTCTTCTTAATTCATCATACTACCTCCTCTGACATTACAAATATAGTAGCTTTCTCAGAGGGAGATGGGAGGATTAGTTAGTTAATATATAGTGTCAGTGAGAAACACAACTGCATAAAGAGTCGGATCTGTTGTTTGAACTCTGCAGAAAGTGCCCCCTCACCCCACATGCTGGAAAGAAATTTGACTTTGATCAATATAAAGCAGTGATGTGACACAGTTCACATGACACTTCACAAAAACTTCCTAATCACTTAGATCAGAAATTTTCAAAGAAGCAAACGTCTGTGTCTTGGTGCTTTGAGACTGCCATGTAGAAATTAACAGGCATTCTTGAGCCTGGGTAAAATGTTTTGAGGCAAACTACTTTAATCTTTGACCAGGGTTTCACATTCTGCCACATTTCATTTTTCAACTGGCACCCAGCTGTCCCCTGCAGGCATCCTTTATAAGGGAAGTCCTTTATCCTATAGCTGGAGAAGGATTTCTCACTCTGTTCCTCTCCTTTCATGCAGAAAGAAATACAGAATAACTATTGAGAGAAGAATTCGACAGGAGGACTGTAACATGGGGAAACATCGGCAGTTACGTGAAGACTCCATTAGATCTCATTTTTCTGCTGCATAAAGAAGAAGAAAAAGAATCCCATTCTTCCTAGGGAAAAAAAGAATTAGGGAAAAGGACACAACCAAAGACATCATTGTGAAAAGAAGAGGCGCTTGAAGAACTCACTCTTTTAAGCAGTAATTTTGTCTTAATTTCTTTCAGAAGCTCAGGAATGATTTACTAATCACATTATGCCACATGGCCTTTCATCTCATGAAAAAAGAATATGATGCAGTTTATGCAGTTTGATGTTATAGGATGTACTTAATATGTAAAGACAGTATTTCTTAAGGCATATATTAAGGGCAGCAGATCTTGGTTTAGCTGATGGGGAATGCCTCATTCTTTTCCCTTTTTTTTTTTAGCTCCTACCACCTCCTTCCTTAATTGAATCTCACCCATGGGTATCAAGTATGGTTTCACAGGCACAGGTGCTGGTTGCTGGTCAAAAGGAAAAAAGGGATTCATTTGGGGTATGATCCTGCATCACTGAATCATTGCCATTGATTACAGGGGATACAAGATTGGGCATATGGAGTTTAGTTCTGGGAGGGAACTGGTGCTTGGGTGTAATTAACTCCACTGAGAAAGTCAGGCAGGTGGAAACACACACAAACCATTCTTTCCTCGTTTGTGTAGCATCACAGTCAAAAGCACTGATTCTCCCTCTTATGTGCTGGGAGTTAGGAGGAACTCCAGTGAAGAATGAGAAGTTTCACTGGTATGAAATAGTGAGAGAGAAGACAATCAGGCCTCCAGAGAGGACTGGCTAATTCCTCAGTCTTATATGTGTTTTATCACACTCTTTTCTCTCCGCTGCCATGACTTTTCAGAGAGGCAAATATAGAAAAAATATAGGAAAAATGTAGACCCTGCTCCTGTTCCCAGTGAAGTCAATGGCAAAATCCCATTAACTTCAGTGAGCACAGGACTGCATCCAAAATTGTAAATATGAAAGTGTTTGTATAGCTGAGTCAATTCAAAAGGGGATCTTTTTTGTGTACAAATGACATTCCATGCTACCATTTTATTTTTAGGGTATTTTTTATCTTGTATTTTTCTATTAAAGTATCTATTTTTGCTTTGGTAGGATTAAAAATTAAGGGAGAGGATGTTTTGAAGACATATTTTTTATGATAGGAGTAACATGCAGGGAAAGTCAACAGCTGTAAATACATTTTAGAACCAGTATTTAGGGGAGGAGAAGTGACTTTATGGATAGTAACAGACTTTTTGCCCCAGTTTCTTCTCCAGGCATGTGCAACATTCAAATAGTTATTTAAACAATATGAATGCAGTTAT
>WAAD01026570.1:19922-30016 GCA_013389945.1 Fregata magnificens | reverse complement strand
TTTTTTTTTTTTTTGGTAGAAATAACTGGCTTCTCTCTGATTTCTCAGAGCCTAACCTCCCAGACTGGAGAATGATCAAAATCCAATTGCAATATTGCAGCCTTCAAGCCAATACAAACCACCTGTTGAAAATAAAGTTTATTGTCTGTCAAGCAAACATTATTAGGAGGCTGTGTTCTGCTAGAACATAATGTACCTAACTGGGCAGACTAATGTTAACAGGATAGTACCATTGTAGAGAGAGGAGGCAAAGACACACCCATACATATCCCATGATGCCAACAAAATTCTTCCTATTCCTACAGGCCTGTAAAATTTGAAGCTCACTGTGTTATCTGTAGACCTACAGTCCTGCGTTTAGGCAGCAAAGAGAGCTACATCTTTGATAGTAACTACATCTTATATAAGGCTTCACAAAGGTAAGAAAGTCCTACACAAACATTAACCGATACACACTGCACGGCATTTACAATCAGCAGTGCTGCCTCTCGAAGAATGTTTTAATGTTCTGGCTGAATGCCAGCTCAGTTTTCCTTGCAGAGTAAGTTCTTCAACTGAAACTCTACGTAAGTTGATATGTCCCGTGACAGATCAGGCATCTGACAGAGCCTTTGCATTTCTGTTGTTGATTTGGCTAGATATTGAACCTGACTATGGGGCAAACCCCATAACTTACTTGCATCAAAACAGAATAGGCTGGTTGGGTTAAAATGCTTCCAGATGCAGCAGTCAAGACTTTGAAAAAGGGCTGGTGGTTTTAAATCTCTCAGTTCAGGGGGTGCCTAATTTGAGATACTTTGATGTAATTTGACTTTTCCAGTGGTAAAGCCTTACCCTGAGAAAATCAGATTTACTTTNAACAAAAAGTTAAATACTAGTATAGAAACATATGTGCTCCTTCCATTAGAAAGTCAATAATGATCCTAATTCCTTTGCTTTTTGCTGTTGGGAATTGACACTAGTCTCTCCTGGAATTCCAGAAGCCCTGCCAGCCCTGTGGATGTAACAAACTTGAAGTCATTGCTTGACTAACACCTGTATTCAAAATGCAGTCTGAAGCAGGGTTTTCAATCAACAACATCACCTCTCAGGTCTGCAGCTCTGGTAATTTTAAATNCTTCAACTGAAACTCTACGTAAGTTGATATGTCCCGTGACAGATCAGGCATCTGACAGAGCCTTTGCATTTCTGTTGTTGATTTGGCTAGATATTGAACCTGACTATGGGGCAAACCCCATAACTTACTTGCATCAAAACAGAATAGGCTGGTTGGGTTAAAATGCTTCCAGATGCAGCAGTCAAGACTTTGAAAAAGGGCTGGTGGTTTTAAATCTCTCAGTTCAGGGGGTGCCTAATTTGAGATACTTTGATGTAATTTGACTTTTCCAGTGGTAAAGCCTTACCCTGAGAAAATCAGATTTACTTTAGATTGACTCAGGGACGCCCACGTATAAACAATGCATCCACAATCACTAATCATTTGGAAAACAGAAATATTAAAAAAAAAAAGTCAGCCCCCAAATCCTCTTCAATCCCTAAATCTTTAGTTACTCCACTAAAAACCTAATTATTATATCCTTTTTTTGGTAACTGGTTTCTTTTCACTAGTAGTTTTGCACATATGCGGAAAACATTGAAAACAGCAAGAAAACTGTATAGNTATTTACATTACATTTACACTGCTCCAGTGCTCGGTATTTCATATGTTGCTTAGGCTTCCTTGTGGTTGCAGGGCTAACTGGATTAATTCACGATTCCCAAGAAGGTTAGTGTCCTAGGTGGGAGGCAGGAAGCTGGGCTTTGCAAACTATCTGTCTTGTTCTGCTGATGGAATAAATTGTTCCCTGTTGTGGTTACGGTTTAAAAATCAAGGAGGTAATGTTATACTGACTGAATACTGCATTAACGGCAACTTAATAAATGTAGCTAAATTGTGTCAATGTATTCTCATGCACAACACATTGTCTTCTGTTAGATCATGCCATACATATATTGGAATTACTAAAAGCATGCATTAACTATACAGTGGAAACAGAGCTAGGTTGTGTATCTATGTGTTATTTTCAGAGTCAGGGCTAGATGCTTTGTATGCCATAAAGATCATGCCGCCTCTGTAGATTTACACATTTCTCTCCAATGTTTGGAGAGAAAATTAATAGTTGAGAAGCACCAGTTTTCAATGGAAATGAGGGCTCTTTTCCGTGACCATCCTTCTTTGCACAACCCTCTTTAGGGTTTGTAATATTCCGAAAAGGAAAATACAGCTCTTAGAATAAAGGACAAGCTTTCGAAATTGTTCAAGACATGATCTACCAAAATACATTTGGTAGAATTATTTCCACTGTCCCACCACTGAGTTTAGCCCTTAAGACGCACATGTGCAAGATTCCTCACAAACACTTCTACGTAATACTATCAAAACAAAATACATTCAAGGGTGAAAGACTTTTCAATGCCTATTCCAAGTTCTGAAACTTCTTGATATATTTTCTATTTGTTGCCATTCTTACTCCTGATTTGATGATCACATGTGAAAAGCTCTATACATGAGGCTGATTGGAAAATGTCCAGACGCACTGTGAAAAAGACTGTTGAGCCCTGCTCATAATACTCTTTCCTTCAAAACCTTTGAATGACTGTTACATCTTCTTGAACTAAAAAAAATCTTTTCTGTCAGTCTTTTCTTAAAAAAACTCAGTATTTTCTGCAAGAAAAATAGTCCTTTTCCTTTTTCTTTTGAACAGCTCTGTTTTCAAGCATGTAACAGAAAGAAATTACTAAAAGGTAAGGTAAATATAATAAGTAATGTTACCTTCACCATTTTTTACTGAAGAACACTCAAAGTTTCAACCAAGAGTTTTGTAGCAAGCTAAAACTTAAAGGAAGGGTTTCTGTAATTAAGGGCCTCATTATGCCTTCCCCTCTGCTTGCCTGGTTTACTAAAGGAATGGGATTAAGCGCTCTGATAGTTTGTCCATTGGTGGCAAGTTTCTAAACAGCTGGCTAATTTCAACTGCATTTGACAGAGCGGTGGAAGGGTCTGAAAGACGACTGGGTTTCATGCAAATGGATGACTAAATAGAGGGAGGCTGTAAGAGTGAGCAGGAGAGAGAAACAGCTGAAGGTCTCTACTGACGGAAGGAATCAAAGCTGGATTCAGCATTCATCATCTCTGTTGGCCTGATGCTAGCCAATATAAATCCATGCACTGAGTGGGCAATCAAGCCTGTTGTCCCAGGCCCATTTCACGACAACAGTTTTGAATGGTAGTATAAGTTGGAGTCATTATTTTTCATTTGGCATTGAAATAAACAGAGGAAAAGGACAAGGAAAGGGAAGGATAAATATTTTTGCAAAACGTATCTAAAACACTAATGAACATTAAATCATTTCTACAGGAGATTGCAAATCAAAGGAAACAAGGAAGAAACTCTCCTAAGTTTGTTAAATTGAGAACAACTACACTTATTTTTGGTTTTCTACTATTATCTGGAATTTTCCTTCTTCCTAACATTATCATTATTACCTTACATTTAAGCCTATGCTAAGTGTGATCTAGCACAGGAGACACAAAACCAGAGAGGTCTGGTTTTCAGTATCAGAGGTGTCTTTGTTGTGGAAAGTTGTCAGCTCCCAAACGTTGCCTACACCGCATAGATCTGTGTACTTTGGCAGGCTTATAGCTCAGAATCTAACTCCCCAGAGACGTGCTGCAACTTGTAAACCCATAAGGAATTTTTCAGGCCAGTTCTATATCCTAATTCATTCACTTATGAGAACAGATCCATTATAAGATTTTTTTAAAGGCATTTTCAAATACTTGCTTTTCTTTGTCGTTCTTGCAGTAACAGTGATTTGAAACACTGAAAAAGATGTCAAGTTAGCTCCTTGTACCAGATAGCTTTCTCTCTGGATTTCAAGGTAGAATTCCTAAAGCTTTGGGTTTGTTATCTGAGATGCAGAAAAATAGAAGAGACAGCAAATATTTCAGCATTTGTTCCTGGCTTTTTTCTTGGATTTATTTCTAAATGTACTGCTTGCCCCCTAGGTCAAATGCCTGTATCAGCTATGCAGCTGGACAAAATACTTCCAGCTGAAAAAGGCAAAAAAAAGTGAACCAAATAATCATCAAGTGAAACATTTAATTTTGTGTTAAGCAGTAGAGTTCAGATAACCTGAAACATTCTGGAGTTTTTTATTTGATCTTTTGCTGGGAAAACAACCTGTTTTCATTTCATTTTGGTCTGAATCTGTTACTGTCTCTGCAGATGTTTTCAGCTTATTTAACCAATCACTAATACAACAAAAGCATGAATTGGGCTCTATATTACAATATCATTTAATCCCATTCTTTCATTAAACATCTAAAATATTCCCATTTTTTCAGGGGAAAAAGAATCAGCTTCTTTTTTGACTAGAGTTTATTCAGGAACTTCCAGTACTATGAAAATGTAGCTCAGTAAATTACTTCACACTTTGTCCCAGGATTATAGCTTCTTTGGCTGCCTGGATTACTTGGCTTGGATCTTTTATCTTTTTTTCACATCAGTGGCTTCCGGTCTTCCCCTCTTACTCTTTCATGTTTACTTTCTCATCTCTCCATCCCTTATAACCTTTTCTTTGTACTATTAAAGCCACATATACAAATTGGTTTTTTGAAAGACACACCAAAACTTGACTCACTCCTGAATGCCAAGAGAACATTGCAAATGATTTCAGACACCATTCCAGCAGGCCCACTCAGCATGGAGATGGTGCTTTCATTTACAGGGTAAGATGTACATCAGGACAGAAAGAGGATGGCCAAAGCTTTGCTGTACTGTAACAATCCCTGCCTAAGAAATGGCCCAGAGCGGGGCTGTTGCAGCTAGCAACACCTTGAAGCCCTGCAAGACCCTCCAGGGTGCCTCTGTTCCTGCCCAAGGTGAGAGAAGATGGAGGTAATTTACTGATGCAGCTGATAGCTTCACTCCCTTGCAGAGCTCCAGCACACCTGCAGTGCTGTCTCACTGGGACTGTGAGGGACCAGGAGCAACTATGAAATTAGCCTCTGGAGGACTGACAGACAAATGATTCAAACAGCATTGTATAAAAGCACATTTCTGATAAACTATTTACACACCAGTTTATAGTGTTTTCATGTAACCCATACTTCCTCCTATTCTGTTCTGGTTCATTTGCCCTGTCCACAACTATGGTATGTAAGAGTGTTCAGAGAGGGTGAGATTACATCTGTTTTATCAATACCCACCATTCTGTGGAAATGGGACCAGCAATTAAATTATGCTGCTTTTCCCCTTTGAAATCATTGATGAAAAAAAAATCTAAAAATATTATCTTAACCTTTTACTAGTATCACTGTGAACCTTTGGTTTAAGGTCTCTTTATTTAACTGTTTAAAAGAGGAAGTGATGATAAACATTTCAAGTAACATTGTTCCCAAAGATGTAGGAACTCTGTCTCCAAGCAAAATACTTAACCACTTCTTGTTTACAAGAGGTATTTTCTGATGTTCTTTTCTGGTCTGAAAAGGTCCAAAACTCACTTCAAAAAAAAAAAAGAAGCACCTTTTCTGAACTCACAAATAAAATCCCCCACTTGCATTGTAGCTGGTCTGATAGAGAGATGGAAAAGAAGACACGAAAAGTACCCAACAATGAGTTTTCCCATAGGACTACTCTGTGGAGCACATAACCACAAGTGAAGCTAATAATATCTAGCCACATTAAACTGCAGATAAATTAGAGCCCTCTGTAATTGAGAAATACTTGATTTAGTTGATGTTTCTAACAGAGACTCTTAAAATTGAATTGACATAAACAAATTAATGCTGCAAAATATTTGGTACACTGTTAACTAAATTAACTTCAACTTCTTTAATTAAAAAAAACCCTACACATATTATTAACTGATTTTTGCACAGTGCTGAATGCTATTTTTGTCCACATTTCCTCCACGAAATTGATGGAGCTGACTAGGAGTAAAAGCAGCATGTGAGAGGAATCATCACTTTTATTTTGATTTACTTATCAAGGCACATCTAGGAACCTGCACATTCAAGAGGTTTTGATCACCAATCTTTAGTTACGGAAATAGTACTGCTGCAATCAGAGCAGAAGCAAGTGCCTCATGCACTTTCCTGGCCCGTGTAGTGCACGCTAAAAGGACTCAGCACTTCTGGAAGGCCTAGAGCTTATGAAACCACTAAGTATTACCAGTTGAAACAATTTTTAGGATTTATGTTGCTGACGTGGAGACCATAACCTGGCCTGCAAAATCCAGTTGCTTCTTCAGTTTTCTGCAGCTGTCCTGGACAGTTGCTGGATCTGGTCTCTGGTGGGAGTTCTCTGTTGAATGCTTTCTGACAAGTGGACAGAAAGACCCTTGTTTAGTTGTTTTCCTCCTTGCAATGGAAAGAAAATTCACTCTACCAGCTAGTTTGAGGAAATCTTGAGATGGGGGGGTGGAGGGGAACTTTTAAAGAAGGTGGTATTTATCATTTTTAAAGGTGAGGAAAACATGCCAGCCAAACTGTCTGACCACTGGTATTCAGCGTCAAAGACAAAACTAAGGAACATTAATTTGTCTGGGGTTTCAGTTCTTCCCTTGCATAAGGCAGTAAGAGTAATTATGGAGAAGTCAATAAGGTCACTCAATTGACTTGAAACAAGGTTTCATTTTTAAGTCTGGATGTGGATTTTGGGTTAATATCAAAGTTCTGTACTTATAGCTGGGAAAAGAAACCAGGGAGGCCGACTCTTCCCAGTGAGGGACATTATGACTTTTATCATCGCTAGTGAGAAATGTATGCATTACTCAGGAGAATAGCAATAATGAGAAAGAAATCAGATTTTCCAAGGGATCTTTTTAGTTCATAGCACTTAGCCTGTGTTCTGCAGTGATCAGAGAGTTTGAAGAAAGCTGAGAAAAATCTCATCAGGTAAAGCCTTCCCAGAGGAGGAATTTTTCCCAGTCTGTATTAGTTAGTGATTATTTTGTGTCCTGAAGCAAAGGATTCATACATAAACATAAACCACAATGCCTATATTAATGTCAGATTCCTATTTGAATTCATGGAGTTATGTGTCTGTGAAAAAATAGCATTTTCTATGATGGGTTTCCAGAATATTTCTGTCAGATATTCCTGTGCCTTGGGTACTTTTGAAAAGCAAATTAGAACCCATTACATAGTCAATCTGTGAAAATGGGGTGTGACAATTAAAAAATTGGCTCTCTGGACTTTTTTCTTATGCTAAAACACTATAGTGGGTCTAGGTGAAGGCTGCACGGTACATTGCACACCTAACATGAAGAACAACAAAAGGAGAATTGCAGGTTGTGCATACCTTTTGCAACTTTCCTGAGAGAGATACTTCAACACTGTAATAACCACAGCAGGAACCTGGCAATGACCACAACCATAACTCTGTCCCAGGACAGATTACTGTCAGCTTCTTACTGCTCCAACTCATTTGTGACTCCGCACAGCTCTGAAGAGTTGTATTTGGAGGCTGGAATACTGAAGGACTACTGCTGACTGGATTTGCATTGCTGGGATATCTATATGACCTGCAAAATCTTCTGCAATTTCTTTTTCCTCATACTGCTTCATCTCAGCATGGTGACAACCCCTCCTGCAATTTCATTAAGAGAGCCAGAGCAGAATACAAAGATGCAAAGTCTGACTGGTAAAGGATGCTTTCCTCACTCAGATAAAAATACTTGGGTTTAAGCCAGATTGAGAGCTTTCACAAGAGTACATGGATGTGAAGCAATGTATCTTGATTTTTGCCAGTACCTTGTGTCATAAGAAATCTGTCTAGCCATTCCAAGAGGAATTTTGAAGGTGATTATTTCTCACATAATTTTACAGTTTTAAAATACTTCTCGCTTCCACATGAGTAGAAGAAAAGTGATAGCAAGCACAGCAAGTCATGCAACAGAAAGTTGACCCTGATGGTGCCACCCCTAATCAAGCTGAAGTGCTAACCATTTCTCATAGAAATCATTTCCTGTCTGCTGGACATATTCCCACAGCACTAANTTCCTTTTCCCCAGTACTTCCTCTCTTTCCCACCTTCTCTAACGCCTGCTTATGCAGAAATTAGTGTCTGCTGTAATGCATTCAAATCCAAACAGGTATTGCCCTGCAATCTTTCTCTTCTTGGCGGCCGCACTAATCCACTGATTTTCAGGAAATGAAGAGGAATGTAATATCTATCCCTTCATGAAATGTGCTTGAAATCAACTAATGGATTCAAAAGCTATTAGTGGAGTGTCAGATGGACTGTCAGACAGATGTTATGGATGGTTAAGAAACTAGACTAAAAAACCAAAGCTGGAGAAATAGTGCACACGTGCACTCCTAATGTTAGAAGTGTGATACTTACATTGCCTGCACAACATAAATACACACATCTGTTGAGGAAGGAAATGCCTTTTTTAATGAATATATCCACATATAAATACCTGCATCTAAGTACATATAAGTTACTTTCATATTTAGTGGGAGTACATGCAAATCATCCAAGCACCACTTATGGTACACAGACTTCAATGTATAGCTGTTTCTCAAATCCGCTGTGTATTCATTCATGAGTATTTGAAATTCATTCTATAGCAATTAGGCAGGCCTGCCTGTTTGTAGCAGTACTGATCTAAACCAACCCTAGAGCCAAACTGAAGACTATTAAAAAAAATCTAGCTCCTTCTCCTCAGGCAGAGATTTACTGAGTACTGATCAAAACCTTTTACCCTATTGTGCAACCAGAAAATCCCTATCTCAGGTAATGCAAAGCTGACAACACATTTACATATTTGCAAACATTCTTTTCATTTCATTAAAAAAATTGAAGAAAAAATTAAAGGGGCTGATCCTAAGTTAAAACAGGACTTATGCAAAGTTTGTGTCCTCAGGAAACTGGTCAAGCCACCCCTTTTGGACATTCTTGAGGTTGCTGAGATTAGTGAAATGATCATTCTCCCTCTGATTTCAGTGCCTAATCACCCCTTTCTGAGAGTGGAAAGCCTGTGATCCCTGAGTTTAGACACTGGGATTAGTACAGCAGCCACAGACTCCCCAGTGTCTTAGTATAACCCTTCACAGAGTTCCTTTTCATGGGCAGTCTGACTTATAGGTCATGTCTTCAGGGGCGCATGATGGTGGAAGCAGACAGACACAGGCCTTGAAAAATATCCAAATCTATTAATCTTTACTTCTGGTAGCATAAGTGATATCCAAATCCAGACAAACAATAAGCCATCCATATATATTTGCCTGCTTCAGTTTCCTCATACTTAAGCATTCTTTGGGGTTGTCACCCTTCTAAGGAGTTCAGCATTTTCTCCTTCCTACTGTACTTTGACCTTTCCTTCAAAGCACAGAGTTGAAACAAGCTCTTCTCTAAACTACTCTAAAATGCCCACTAGAAAAAAAAAAAAATTCTTTTATAACTTACTTTATCTTGACAAGCTGGCTAACTTTGTTTAATTTCTATGTCTTGGAGAGCTCAGACATGAAGAACTAGTTTGTCCTGAGCAACAATTCTCTGTAATGCCATTTGAATGCACGATCATCACAAAGTTTAACATATTATCATTATCTTCCATTTTTATCCCTGTAACCAGTGCAAGATTTTTTCTTGACATTGCTGCTGATATTTAACTTACTAGAGAGGCAAAAGACAACAGTGAAAGCAGTTGAGCTCCACCTCCAAAATAGATGTTGCAAGCTGACAAAGTCATGTGCATATGGAGAGCTCATTTCACATGGACATTTTCAGTGACCTTCTTTCCTACCCTATTGCAGAAGTGATATTCTGCAATAACTGTGTCCACATGGCCAGCTGTTTTCTACTTAATTTCTACAACAATGGCATAGAGACAGCAGGGGCCTATTTCAAAGTAAGCACATAGCATTCTGGGCAGGAATCCTATGGTGCTTTTTCCAGATGGTGAGCTAGCTGTCTTTGTTCTGGATCCTCTCTTGCGGTGTATTGTGATTTTATAGCAGAGCCAGCTGGAATCAGCCAGAATTGTAGGATTTGTGGTCAAACTACACATTTCCACTGGTTCATCTCCTTTCAGTGTACCAA
>WAAD01026570.1:2135-15697 GCA_013389945.1 Fregata magnificens | reverse complement strand
TGTGCACCAGGAAAGGAAGTGAAAAAGCGCACACTTAGTGTCCATCATTAGCTGTAAGGAAAACATTTTTATGCATAATGTGACATCTGTCCTCAGTTATGATCTGAATATCAAGGTCAATATGCTGACTTTTGAGAAAAGGATCATGCTTGGCTTTAGATTAAGTGAATCTTGGCAGTTTGGTACAAATTTTCACATGAACATTTCTTTCAGTTTCAAGTTTCATCTATACAAAACAGATCATTTCACAAAAGGGTTTTGAAATGAGACGTGTAGGTACTTGACATGGGTGGAAATCTGCAGCCTGAAACTTGCTTAGAAGCAATCATGTTGAGCTGATCTTTGGGATATGCACCGAGGGAATCCAGGACTCATGCTGAGTGCAAGGCAAGAGGGATTAAAGTGTTTGCCAGTTTCTGCACTGTGCCTATGACCTCAGCTGAACTGCAGTTTCATATGTATGGGATGAAGCTCACATACACATCAAACCTCTATACTATCTAGAAATGTTCCCTGAGATTAAGCCAAATCCACACCCACATGACATTTAATTATAACAAATATTGAGTTGAATTGTAGATTCATAGATATTAAAGCCAGAAAGGATTGCTGTGAGCCTCAACCCTGACATCCTGGATAACACAGGATAGTCAGGTTGTGATGATCGGAATCAGATTAACATGAGCATTAAAACAGAAGGATCACTGAGTTCAGTGAGCTGATATATTTTTAGCAAGTATTGTTGATTACTTTTTATTGTCAAATTTTCATGGAAAATACCCTTATTGATGAGGAGCTCTTGATTTTCAAGGATTGTTTGCAGAAGATGTGCCAAGGACAGCCCTAGCACAGTCAGCAGTTGACCAGGGCAGTGGATTGCTGGCGTGAAAAAATGGCCATGGCCTCACTGTTTACCTTTCCCATGCTGTAGGAGCTGCTAAGCATCCCTGCTGCCAGAGGTGAGTGCCAGAGCTCATGGGGCAGCAGCTGCGGCTAGGGGAACCACTGCTGCCTCTCAGCAATGATAGCCACTCTGCAGCCTCTCCATTTCACGGCAGGAGCCTCAAACCCTTTGCCTCCTGCCCTCTTCCCTCTTGCTATTCCCCTCCCACAATGTGAGCAGCTTGATCCAAGTCAGGAACATGCCCCTTACCCACAATGCAGAGAAAAGCAATATAGCTTCTGCTGCTAAGAAGCCTTCAGTCAGCTCTGAGTCAGGAATATTATACCTGGATCCTCAAAATTCATGAAATGTGTTTTTAGATTGCTGTCAGGAGCCCCTAGACCTTGTATTAATCATTATTTATTAATAATCCCAAACTAAAATCTATAGGAACAAAAATTCCTTTTCAATCCCCAGGAAGTAATGCCAGGCAGTCAGATTTCCAGTATACCTGGTATTTTGCTTCCTATTGTCCTTAAAAGGGAAGTGTGAAAGGACAAGGATCACTCATGTCACGAACCAAAGGACTCAGAGGACCTCTTTAGCTCATTTCTACTGCATACAGTAAAACAGAGATTTATAACACCATATATATGAGGCCTTTGAATTTACAGTGTGCTGTAAAGGAAACTCAGACATTAATCTAAATACATGAAGATCCTACCACATGATTTTGTGAGATATTTCCCTCATGGACATGTATCTATCTGTTGAACAACAGGTAAACCCCTGGACCTGTGGGGATTTTTTGGTTGGCTTCACTCCTTGTTGGGGTTTTCTCCAAAGAAGTGGTCTGTACATCTTGGTGCATGCTATTTCTGTATATCGCTCTTTTAAATGAATGTATGTTCCGATGCATATAGCATAATAGTAAACTTTTCACCCGAGGCATGTGTTCCTAGGCACAATCTGGGGTTTGGAAATAGTTTGGGCTACATGTTGGAAGGGAGGCCCAGTTTCTGTGGCATGCTGCCACATCTCTTTTGATTAGGAAGATAATGGTTGGATAACTTCTGAAAACAGGAAGGTATGACAGCAAAACTTTATTTCGATTAAATAGCTCCCATATAAACACAGGAATTCCACTGTCATCCCCATTCGTTACCCTCAGCAGGTTTTGCAAGGACAGACTGGCTGGGTGACAGGTCCAGCAGCTGTGTGCTGGGCACAGGTCACTGGGAGCAGGTCTCTTACCTAGCTCGGCTGACAGCCAAAAGAAGCTCTCTGAAAAGCCACAAGAGAAACAATGTTAGCAGAATTTACTATTCCCCTGTGGATCTAGTGATTTTTTTAAATTTTTCATGGAGACCTAAGGGAAAGCTCCCAACACATGAATCATCTCATACACAAAATGGCTGCCAGCTCTCTTTACTGCCAATGGTTTGGAAGCCAACGAAATGGCTACTCCTTCCCCCCATAGTGTGTGAGAAGAACAAGTAGAAGTGAAGCACAGAAAAACAGAGGAGAAGGAGGCAGCCAAAGGGTGAGAGCTGCAAGCAGTTATGGGTGAGGGTGGGACGCCCGGGCTGATCTGGCAGCCCTTCTCCTTGTGAGCAGCGTGGAGGAAGGCCACCCCTTCTGGTGCCATGTGGGTGTTCAAGGTTAGATTTTAACCTTAGAAGTCAGTGGACACTTTGGAGGTATCATCCACCATAAGCTCAACTACCAGCAGGAAAATGAAAAGCCCTAAAATTAGATTAATTTAGCATATCTGCAGTGATTTTTAATCTGTTCTTGGGTTTGTCGGAGGCCTAGCTGATGCTCTTGGGCTGCTGAGGTCAGCAGCCATGAGCAGTGCCATTTCATACGCTGGTGGTTGCTGACTATCAAAGCGTGTTTTTCTGAATTATTTTTGGTGTGCTTCAAACATTATAAAAAAATTCAAAGATGTCTTGGGAATTAAAAAAAAAAGAAGCTTATTCCGTTCTGGTTTCTGGTGAAAGAGATAAGCTGTCTCAGGTATTTTGCCTCTTCTCACAGGACAGCAACAATTATTTTGGTGAAGGAACTTTGCTGGCTGAGGACGCCAGGTGAGCTGCTGCAGGGAAGCCAGGTAAAGAGAGATGGACAGTGATTTGAAGACCTCTGAACTGAGGAAGCTGCAAATGATCATAGAATCATAGAATCNGCAACTTGAAGCCATTTCCTCTCGTCCTATCGCTAGTTTCTTGGGAGAAGAGTCCAGCACCCGCTTCCCTACAACCTCCCTTCAGGTAGTTGTAGAGAGCGATAAGGTCTCCCCTCAGCCTCCTCTTCTCCAGACTAAACAACCCCAGTTCTCTCAGCTGCTCCTCATAAGACTTGTTTTCTAGTCCCTTCACCAGCCTCGTTGCCCTTCTCTGGACACGCTCCAGCACCTCAATGTCCTTCTTGTAGTGAGGGGCCCAAAACTGAACACAGTACTCGAGGTGCGGCCTCACCAGTGCCGAGTACAGGGGCACGATCACTTCCCTACTCCTGCTGGTCACACTATTCCTGATACAACCCAGGATGCCTACTAGTACTATCTAGTACATCATACTAGATAACTACACACTACACGCCCCTACCACAAATGGCGTTGTGAAAGGCTGGAGACCTTAAGGAGAATTGAGTTCAGTTCCTGATCTGCAGTCACTGAGGAGAAAATGGATCACCTGGAGGTAGCTTAGGCTTTGGCTCAGGGGGTGGCAATGGGGCAGGGAGGTAGAAGAAGTTTATAGGGTACAGAAGTTGAAAGGCACATCTAGTTTTTAACTATTAGATAGCAAAGGAGCATTACAGCAGTGTAGCACTGTGCCTGCAAAACAGATAGCATGCAAGGCAGTAGAGGGCTAACAGACATCCTTTCCACCCCATAGCCCTGAAGTTTCCCCAGCCTATATAGGGTTGAAGTCTTGTGTTCAATAGCATCATAAACACAACTATCACTTAAACATGAATTGACCTATCTACTAACTACCCAGTGCACAAGTAAAAGTCACTGATTCATATATATTGACAGAAGGCAAGCTAGAGAAAAGATGCTTGAGACGCCAAGAAAAGGCAAGAAAGAGAAAATGATGAAATACAGGTGGTGAAAAAAGTTGTGATGGTAATGGTTACTAATTTGCCTTGTTTATAGCCTAGTTTCCCTTAAAGTTCTCAATAAGGTTTAATGTTAAGTATGAAGGATTAATAAAAATATTTGTTAAGTAAACAAAATGAAGCTTAGAAATACAATTTCTTAGAATGCTGGTTAAATTAATTTCAACTTAAATGATCTGCTCCCAAATCCCCATAAAATTCAATCTTCACTTACAAAAAAAAAGGTGAATTTTGGACAGACACTTAGCGTTCTTCATATGAAATAATGTTATTTCATTTAATTCCCACACTTACCTCCCCTTTTAACTATAGAGTTATGCTTTCAGTGTTTGTATACTTTCAACATATTGTAGTTTCAACAAATCACTGATTAGAAATTGCAAATATTCAGGTAAGAATCAGGTAGAAGGACATCAAAACAATATATCAGAATTATTATTTAAGTTCTACTGTCTCTTGCACAAAGTTTTAGAATATAAGTGGAAATCTGGTATCTTAATCACCTTAATCTTAATGCCTGCCATTAACTCTTTCCTATGCAGTTCCTAAGTTACTGGTGTTAGACTAGGTTTGCATTGCTCGCACAAACTCAGTTGGACTTTAAGTAGAGACAAACCTGAGAATTTTCTGTATCACCACCATTGTGGGCCTCACACTTCTGATAAACTCTGGAAAGTACCTCGCATTGATAAATTAAAAATCCATACTCAAAGTTGCCCTTAATAGTCATATGTTGTTTAAATATACTGTGCAAACTGTGACTCCTTAGAACAATTACACAGATCAGTTGCCGATATTTCTTTATAAACAATACTGAGATTAATTAGTTGGAATGGCTTCCTTTGCTTCGCCTCTGATGTCATGAAAATGCTATTACTAGCTCTTCCTTGGACAAAATAAACAAGCATATCTGATATGCAAGCTAATATAATGTCCTTTATTTACACGATTGTAAATCCTGTTAGCTCTAAAACAATTTTGAATTTAGGAGAGGGCCAAAAAGGAGAATAACAAAGGAGAGAAGTGACCTCAGTGATTCCACGCTGACGTATCTTCAGCCTCAGAACTGGCATGGGAAGGTTGTGTTATCAGTTGGCTTGGGAAACCTGAGTGATGGCTCTGCCATTCTACCCACAGCAGGACATAAACAACTATTAATTGTTGCAGGAGTTCATAGCTTTTACCTGTACCGCAGTTAAGTTTTCTCTGTAGTATGCATAGGGTTTCAGACATGTTGAATAGAACTAATGCTTTAAATAGACCTAAACTGGGATTTTAGGGCTTCATCTACCAAAACACTTTCAATATCTGATTGTTTTAGGCTTCTGCTGTAAGATCTATGACTATTTTTTCTGTGGCTGCACACCATATTGAACAACCTGTTTATTTAAGTACCTAAATGGGAAATCTAACCTCTTTCAAAAATGGAGACTGTATCCCCCTCTGAAAATATCGCTGTATGGTACATAACTGCCATGAAATATCAGCCAGTTGGTGTTGTATTTGTGAGGGAATGCTGCCCACGCTTAAGGTCAGACTGGTTATCTAAGCACTCTTACTGGTATATTTTAAAAAGCGTAGGTGTTGTCCATGTTTCCTTTTGGCACCTAGAATGAACATATCTTGTAAAAATGATGAGCATTTAGCACACTTTGTCTATTTAAACATATCTTTTCAGCTACATTCCCCACTTCATTGTGAGCTTTGTTGTAAGACCAACTGTTAAAGGCTACAAATAAAGAACCAGGGTAGAAGCCAGATCCATAGAATGAATGGCAAAACTCCTACTTCAGTGGAACTGAGGTTTCAGTCCAGCCTTTGTCAGAGACAAATGGCTAGGACCTTTTCCTTGTAAGATGCTAGGTTTGCCTCACCAGTAATTGGTTGAGACCAAGACTTCACATACATCCAAGTTTATTTTTATCACATTGTGGTACTTTATTTAAATTTACAGAATAACCCAAATGATAAAAGGCTGGGAAATTGAATTTGTGTTCAAAGATATCCAAACAGGTTAATATTTGGTTAGAGCTGATTTATTGTAACTTAACTCATAGTGGTCTTGCTTCATCAGATGTCCAAAAGCACAGAACAGCCGCCCAAGTTCCATCCAAGCTAACTTCATCAGAACTGCATAAGTAGATGCCTGGAGAACAGTAGAAGCACGGCAAACATTTCTGCAAGTATGCCAAATATTTTCAGTTCAGGAACTTCATAAATTGTCCTGTCCCCAATGTAATGATTGCCTAAAACAATGCATAATCTATGAATCGATGCTGAGGCAATACCCAATATACTGAATACAGCCCATTAGAGCAACTCTTCTGGCCTATGCGCCATGCCCCATTTGTAATAGCCTTATTTCTTGTTGGTCCCTCAGGTGGTTTACCTGTGTGCATGCATTCTGCAGCACACACATGGTAAGCTATGTTGGGTCTTCTGCATGCATGCATGTTATACAGCTGATCTGTTCTTGTTCAGTAGGTCTACTCATTTGTCAGGGAAAAGATAGTACCATTCAGGCTCTGTCTGCCTGCCTGACTTGCAAGGGCTGGAAATCACTGTTTTTGTAAATGCATTCCCATTCTTTAGTGAATACATGATTTATGGGATCAGCCTTACCACGGTATATGCAGGATTAACTTTGCTGAAGTCAGTGGCATTCATCCCATGATTGGGCAATCTTTCTAAATCTAGCTTTCTAAAAAAGGCACAAGAAAATAATAATAGAAAAAGTAACTGGTTACTTCATCTTAAAAAGAAATCAGCCTGATTTATGTTTTTTCTCCTTTTCCTTCATTTTTGTGTGACAAAAATAGATAAAGTAGTCATCAAAAAATAATATATTACCACAAAACCAGAAATTGTTCAGGAGCTCATCTTAAGCTCTTACCAAAAACCTGAAGCAATGTTCACACCTTTAAGAGCTTGTAGTATTTAATTATGTGTGATGAATATTATTCCATTTTAAAATGGGAATTTCCAAGTACAAAACTGAGCCTGACCTGTGACATGTTAGATTTGTGAGCAACTGGAAGCTTCAGATCTAGCAGAGTGAACAAATTAAAATTGGATTCACTCTCTATGACTTTGCTGTGAATTTGCATTTTCCTTCAGGACTCCATGTCTCTTGAGTGTGCCCTAAATAATATGATTTTAGATACATAGTATCATTTTGATAAGATTATCAAAGCCTATACTACCTATAAGTATATACAAGTATATGTAATTGTATTTAATACAATTAATGTGCTTAATGTACATTAAAACATTGAGAACTCTGCTAAAGTTAGCTGTACTGTGCAAACTCGTTTTAAAAAAGGCAGCCCATAGGATATCTAAATGCACTTAATGCCCATTTTGCTATGAGGTTTCTAGACGAATTACTGGTGTTTGAATGGGTCCTATAATGTTTTACCTAGCCTAGGCTGTATGGACAAGTCTGTGTGACACCACTATCACCTGCTAGCAGGCTTTGGAAGAGGAGCTGCTGGTCAGGTAAAACCACTAGTGAAAAAACGCCTGGTCTGCATTTCCTCATCAAAGTTAACATTAAATCCGTGGGCACGCTCTCCTCCCCTGCTCCCTCAGCCCATTTGCCATAGAGGAATTTTATCTTTCTGCTTTGTTTTCTGCTTTCTGTCCCAAACAGTTAGCTAATTTTCAGAGTCCTGTAAGCTCTTTCAGCTACAAGGAAAATCAAATGATAGATTCAAGTGGCTTTATTNACAGATATGCTGAAAGAAACCTGTCCGTTGCAGTCATTGTCTTTCTAAGGTTTAGCTCAACACATAGTCACTTCCTCTGGATGTGAAGGAGACAATAATGTATATAGGCAGAAAGCAGTGGGGGGGTTACTGGAAAGTCTTGAAACTTAAAGGAATACTGCTGTTCAAAACGGTGCTCTGTTTCATGTGCAAAGCTGACATTTTTGACAGGAATAAGTTCTCTAAAATTTTCAGGAAGCAGTTACAATATGAAATTGAGAGTTTTACCTGGTATTTTGTACAGGTAAAACTTGCTCTTTTTCATACCAGGCTCATTTTTTACCATATATTTGTTTTAATATTTGCCTTATTTTAATATTGTATATTCCTTTATCAGATGATGAACTGCATTCTATAACCATCTGAGTTATGTGGACTTTTCACTGTCCTGACCTGGTAGCAGCCCTGCACATGACATGATGTAGCAGCCAAGCACACTGTCCTAAGGGCTCGTAATTAGTGTAGGACATTAGTAATCAGGATGGCCCAGTTCCACTGGTCTGGTGTGTGACCTAGGACAAGCTTTTTAACTTCAATTCTTCAGTCTTGGAGCTCAAAAGATGCAAGACTGCAGACCTGTCAATTTCCATATGGAAAAAAAAAAAACAGTTTCTCAGTTTTTTGGTGGTACATCAATGAAAATTTTGTCTCCTCTCCTAGAACATTAGTGGAGACAAGGGAATAGAACTTAACAATACCAGTGTTGTTCATTCAAGACTGTTGAGTGGTTAAAGCAGAGGCCTGAATCTAGGGTTTAGTTTGTTGGGCGAGATCCTTAATCTCTCTAATCCTCCATCTGTGGAGTAGAGATAATGTAGTTTTCCTTCTCCCATCTTCTTGCTGTTGTTGGTTATTTATACCCTAAGCNTTCCTTCAGGACTCCATGTCTCTTGAGTGTGCCCTAAATAATATGATTTTAGATACATAGTATCATTTTGATAAGATTATCAAAGCCTATACTACCTATAAGTATATACAAGTATATGTAATTGTATTTAATACAATTAATGTGCTTAATGTACATTAAAACATTGAGAACTCTGCTAAAGTTAGCTGTACTGTGCAAACTCGTTTTAAAAAAGGCAGCCCATAGGATATCTAAATGCACTTAATGCCCATTTTGCTATGAGGTTTCTAGACGAATTACTGGTGTTTGAATGGGTCCTATAATGTTTTACCTAGCCTAGGCTGTATGGACAAGTCTGTGTGACACCACTATCACCTGCTAGCAGGCTTTGGAAGAGGAGCTGCTGGTCAGGTAAAACCACTAGTGAAAAAACGCCTGGTCTGCATTTCCTCATCAAAGTTAACATTAAATCCGTGGGCACGCTCTCCTCCCCTGCTCCCTCAGCCCATTTGCCATAGAGGAATTTTATCTTTCTGCTTTGTTTTCTGCTTTCTGTCCCAAACAGTTAGCTAATTTTCAGAGTCCTGTAAGCTCTTTCAGCTACAAGGAAAATCAAATGATAGATTCAAGTGGCTTTATTTACAAAGAGTGTTTTCCTGAATAAGACAGGAGACAACGCTTTATTTACTGTAGTGAGTCCCATTCCAGCCAGCTCTAAGTTCCCAAGCTTGCTTGTATAGTTTCTTACATTTGATGTTGCGTTCTTGAGGGAATTTTTTGAGTCAGTTTGTAGGCAATTCTGTTGAGCTGCTGTTCGTGTTTGCTTTGTTTCTGTTTTCTGTTGATGCCTTTTACTTTTGTAGTATTCAAACTCAGCAGAAAAGCATCATCTGTCTTTACAGATATGCTGAAAGAAACCTGTCCGTTGCAGTCATTGTCTTTCTANATATATTTGTTTTAATATTTGCCTTATTTTAATATTGTATATTCCTTTATCAGATGATGAACTGCATTCTATAACCATCTGAGTTATGTGGACTTTTCACTGTCCTGACCTGGTAGCAGCCCTGCACATGACATGATGTAGCAGCCAAGCACACTGTCCTAAGGGCTCGTAATTAGTGTAGGACATTAGTAATCAGGATGGCCCAGTTCCACTGGTCTGGTGTGTGACCTAGGACAAGCTTTTTAACTTCAATTCTTCAGTCTTGGAGCTCAAAAGATGCAAGACTGCAGACCTGTCAATTTCCATATGGAAAAAAAAAAAACAGTTTCTCAGTTTTTTGGTGGTACATCAATGAAAATTTTGTCTCCTCTCCTAGAACATTAGTGGAGACAAGGGAATAGAACTTAACAATACCAGTGTTGTTCATTCAAGACTGTTGAGTGGTTAAAGCAGAGGCCTGAATCTAGGGTTTAGTTTGTTGGGCGAGATCCTTAATCTCTCTAATCCTCCATCTGTGGAGTAGAGATAATGTAGTTTTCCTTCTCCCATCTTCTTGCTGTTGTTGGTTATTTATACCCTAAGCTTTTTTTCATCTGTTTTACTACATGCATGCATAATTTCATAGCTCCCACACTAAGTGCAGCTTTGACTTTCTAAACACTGCTTGAGGTCTTGAGGTTTTTTTCCCTGCAGAATCCACTGCAAAATCTATCTTCCCTTGGTTATTAGCTTTTTTAGGACCATCAGCTCTTCTATGCAGAGTGAGTCACTCTAGCATCTGATAACTTCTGGTGAAGATAGGTGTTCTGCTACTCCAGCTGTTTAAAAGTGTGAATAAGTGATTATTTACACCCAACATATGACCCCTTTGCATTGCCAATATCAAACCCATGGCTTTCATTCTTTTAAACTACTGGCAGTACAAGTATTGTCTAACTGCAAAGCATTCGGTCTCAACGAATAAACGGTGCCACAGAGGTATAAAATATTATTTCATTGCTAGTTATATTTTTGTTGTTATGATAAATACAGCAGTGAGATCAGGAGAGATTTATGTCTGACAACAGATCTTGGAAAGTCAGTTTGTGTTCTGGTAGAGCATAACAGCCTTTTTCTCTGTTTTGTCTTTCATTGAGGTTAGCAAAAAGAGCAAGCAGGATAGGACAAATTCTAGGGCATGGTGAATTATGACTTTTTCAGTGACACTCATTGTCACTGAGAGACGTAGAGTAGGATTTTTAGTTGTGAAACAGGAGGCTGCAAGATTGGGCTGAATAAAAAAATGCCAAGGGATTTACATAACATTCTACATCTTTGAACTGTAAATTTCTGAGCTGTTTTTAAAGCATATTTCTCTACTCCATAAACTATTTTAAATGATACTTGGATTCTACTATGTCACATTCCTGTAAAGTTGCCGGTAGCTGAGTTAGTCATTCATAGAATCATAGAATCATTAAGGTTGGAGAAGACCTCTAAGATCATCAAGTCCAACCATCAACTAACACCACCATGACTCCTAAACCAGGCCCTGGAGTGCCATGTCTTCATGTTTTTTGAGCACCTCCAGGGATGGTGACTCCACCACCTCTCTGGGCAGCCTGTTCCAATGCCTAACCACTCTTTCGGTAAAGAAATTCTTCCTGATGTCCAATCTAAACCTCCCCTGGTGCAACTTGAGGCCATTCCCTCTCATCCTANCTGGGCACACTGCTGGCTCAGGTTCAGCCGGCTGTCAACCAGCACCCCGATGTCCTTTTCCACCAGGCAGCCTTCCAGCCACTCTTCCCCAAGCCTGTAGCATTGCATGTGGTTGTTGTGACCCAAGTGCAGGACCCGGCACTTGGCCTTGTTAAACCTCATACAGTTGGCCTCGGCCCATCGATCCAGCCTATCCAGATCCCTCTGCAGAGCCTCGAGCTCCCTCGAGCAGATCAGCGCTCCCACCCAACTTGGTGTCATCTGCAAACTTGCTGAGGGTGCACTCAATCCCCTCATCCAGATCATTGATAAAGATGTTAAACAAGACTGGCCCCAAAACTGAGCCCTTGGGAACACCACTTGTGACCGGCTGCCAAATTCATTCATTACTATTTAAGGAATATTATTTGACTCCTTTCTGTTTCTTCATCCATCTTCACATCTTCTTCCTTCTGAAATCCACTTGTGCCTGACTTTTTTCGTTGCATCATTTTAGCCACAGATGCTATAATTTCAGAAAACTCAGTCTATGGGAGGGTAATGTCAGCTGCTCAAGACCTGACCTTTAAAGATGCAAATCATTTGAAGAGCAGGGAAGGTGAAGAGGATTAATGCATCTCAAATTTGGGCCTTGAGGAGATTGAGGGCCAGATTGTGTGCAGTCACAAATCACAGAAATGTGCTCATGGATGGCTTAAGGCTGCTTTGATCTGCTCTGATCTGAGGGCTGCTTTGCAAATGGCCAACTCTAACATATGCGGTGAGAGCAGCGAGAAAGCCCTATAATTGCAATGACGTTCACATTCTGATCAGTTTGAGGTGAGCAGTTAAAAAGGATGACTAGGATATCACTACTTACGAGCTTCCAGGGACAATATTGCAAGCTTACACCAGGGAGAGCTGCATATGCATACAGGTTATCAGGGCTGATACCACCTGCTGAAAGTAATTTGCACTTTGTTTTTGGAAGCCACCCCTAGTATGTATTCGAGATATTAATAATCCCTGTGTGGTAACCTTATCTATAGCCATTCTGCCTCATTTGTTACTTTCACGATACACCTATATATATGTGTGTATGTATGTGTGTAAACACTATAAATAGCCATCTGCATTTTCTGAGCTGAAGTCAATTTTGATTCTTATTTATTATCAAATTATTTAGTTGCACCAATAAAACCTCTGAGCCATTTCACCAAGTTCTTCAAAGAACAACTGTTATCTCATGGTGCTTCTGAACACATCATCAAGCTGGGGAGGACAGACCTGCCAACTTTCACCTGTAAGAATACCCTGGCCTAGAGTCTTGACCTTTCTCCATGGGGAAAGATTGTAGATCTAGTGTCAGTCCTTGGTCAAGTTAACACCAAAGATTGTGG
Organism: Fregata magnificens; assembly: GCA_013389945.1. NCBI lineage: Eukaryota > Metazoa > Chordata > Aves > Suliformes > Fregatidae > Fregata > Fregata magnificens. The sequence continues at coordinate 3,048 of WAAD01026570.1, read as the reverse complement.
ATCCCTGCAAGCAATTTTTCATTAATCGGTGGGTGCTTTTTGTGAAGGAAAGGACTGGACCACAAGGAACTCATTCTCTTTTTCCTTCCGACCATTTCTTCTTCCACTCTGTGTCCACCTTTGCCTAATCTCCTCATTTCCATCAGGTGAAATCTAAAACTAATTGAAGGAAGAGAAAGGATAAATATATTTCCAGAAACTGTCAGTGTGAAGGAGGATTGATTTAGGACTGTGCAGCACCAATGGGGACTCTGTCAGCAGATGAACCCAATGGAAGAATCTCTTTTAACTCCCGTGTTGTGAACAACCTTTCCCCTGGCTTCTAGAAATGCTGAATCAGATGTCAGGTGAAGCCACAATAACCCCTGAACAGAGATGGCTCAGTTAATATTTGCTGTTCTTGCATTCAATCTCCTCCTGGTGCTAACTAACTTAGAAAAAAATAATGTCATTTTTCTAGATTCATTCTCAGAGGTCACTTCAGGCTTTAGGAGCCTCCCTTCAGATATTGAACTCCCAAGTACTTGCATTGTTTCTGAAAAGGGGCAGGAAATTATTTAGAAAATATCAGTCTTCCTCACAGAATTTGTGCGTGGAATTGGAACAGGAAGACAGTTGCAGTTCTTTGAGCATTTCCATCGTTGTCATTTTAGAAGCTTGGATAGCTCAAAGAAACTCAGAAACAGAAACTGATGATTTTATACCTATCTATATGAAACTCTAGCACTTATTCTCTGGATGCCTGTTTGGTTTTTAAAATGTTTTCTGCACATCTCTGTGGATGGCAAGCTCAGCGTGTGATAGTCTATTTATTAGAAAAGTAGTAAATCTCTGTAAAATATTTTTTAAAAAGGTAAGGACAATACATGTTTGCTTAAAGACTTGCTCGGTTTCTTTGTGGATTACCTTTTAT
>WAAD01026569.1:3364-16961 GCA_013389945.1 Fregata magnificens | reverse complement strand
TAATATAATATATTAATATAATGACAAATTGGGGGGGGGGGGCAAACAAAATAATTTAAAAAGGAGAAAGAAGAGGGTATCTAACAATTTAATTTTTAAGATCTTTAGGTTTCTTTTGGGGTTTTTTTTTGTATTTGTTATTGATGTAAACTTGTGTTGTGTCCTGACAGCTAGCTCTTGATATGTGGAGAAAATTAATGATTGAGCCACTGCAGGCCATCCTTATTCGAATGCTCCTCCGAGAAATAAAAAAGTGAGTGCTTGATTGTTTTTTCTTTTTACACAATGTGGGGATATTGCACTTTTTTACTTTGAAAAGTCTGGGAACTTGGACCAAATTCTTTTATGGTTTTTTTTTGAAGGTAGCTTCTTACCTGATGATGATGTTCTAGTAGCTTTTCTCATTGTAGCTACATATTTGTGGTTTGCATGTGTAGAAAAAGACTCCAAAAAGAAATAGTTAATTCACTGTAACCTGAGGGTAGTGATTTTTCTGTTGCAGCAACCCTTCTTATCAATGGGATTGGGGAGTAGTTAGGATAATTCTGCAGGCCCCATAGGATGTCTTTTGCCTTTTTTTCCACCTCATGCTGACTGCTTATGGCTTCTGTGCTGTTAGCAAACATAAGGACCTGGACTTATGCAAGGATTTGCTGAAGCCAGAAAAGCTATATTGCTTTGCATGGGACCCAAAACAGTTCTTGCTTATCTGCCAGGAAGACTAAACTTCTGGGTTTCTGTTGTTCAGATGAGTTGGCTTCAGTTAACGTTCTTGGTGCTTTACTTGAATGAAATGGAAATAATTATTTTTTTGCACTTTGAGGGAATTTATTATTTTATTTCTGAACATCTTTGTTACTTTTAAACAAAGACCCTGATAGTTACAGGTCTTGGGGCTTTTTAAGTTTTGATTTAAAACCTTTATACTGTTTAATTCCTAAAGGATCTTTTTATTTATGAATAAACAGAAATTTTGAAATATACCACAGACCTTGTATGTAGTTGTAAGTTCCATCAGTTTCTACACTTTTACTACTGTTTAGGGTAGCTCTGGAGTTGCCTAATGACTGGGGGTTTTTTAAGTGATTGTGTGCCTGACTCAGGTGACCAGGCTAGTGTAGGTAAACTGAAAGAGTGAGGTAATTTGGCTGATTGAGGTGCCTTGGACATGCACTTGGTCAGACAAAAAGCTGTATTTGTAAGGCATTAAAAAACTGATTTGAATATTATAGTTTTATTTTTCCTTCTTCAATTAAATTTTTGACAACTAAGTAACTGACATGATGTCCCTCGCAGATGGTATTTCTGAAGCCAGGAAGTATTTATTTGCTTTCAGTTGTTGAACCATGCTTCCTTTGTAACCAGTGTTAATACTGCTTTATCCATATGTTTAGTATAACAATTTATTTTTACTAAATGAAGATTCCCTAATTCATGGTGAAGAAAATTCTGCTTTGTTACATCAAGCACAGTGACATTTGAAGTTTTAGTCAATCTATATATTTCATTGGCGGGTAGGAGTGGAAATCTGTGTTAAAACCTTTTTGAACGGATGTGATGCCTCTTAAAAGTAATGGTATGTATTTACGTTGAGGCTGACTGCAGACCTCACAAGGGTATTCAGATCAAGACTGTCACTGGCTCCATGGGGCGTTAGATGTTGAGACTGTAACAAGTTGACATTATTTGTTATTAAACCATTTGGAAAGTTTTAAATAAAACTTGAGTCATTGTCTCCAATGGTTGGGTCTGGATTTTTTCCCCCTCTGTTGTTAAGGATTCTTCTACGTGATCTCAAAGAAGTTAATTCAACTCTTTCTCAAAACATACATCTAATAATTTGTATTAAGTTTGTTCTAGCCACTTTGTGATCTGCATATCATGTAATGAACTATAGAAGAGAAAACTTATTATTATAGCTGTTCTTCCTGGTATCATGAAATGTAGAGCTTCCTATGGGTATTCTGAGGATGGCCTTTGCATGTAATTATAGGCTCGTTGCTGTTCTTTGTTATGATTCCAGTGGTCAATACAGTTTGTAAGAGGCAACTTTAAAGACTTTGCTGCAAACACCTGTTAAATGTCTTTTAGCATTGAGTTCAGCAATTTAGAGATTAAACAATGTCTTTGAAGAAATGGATATCAATAAGTTACATCTATCAGAGGTGCAGGAATATCCATGGGAAGATTATTACCTAAAAAATTTAATACAATTACTAATACATGTATATACTTAGAAACCTCTCGATTAGGTGCCTTCTTAAGTGTAGTACTTAAGTGTGTGCGTGGTTCAATTTATTAAAATGTTTTACAAAAATATTAAGATTTCAATAGATGGGACAGTTGAACTTCTTATAACCAGAAGATTTTGCATCATATACAACAATATGCGGAGTTGATAACCAACAGTGTAGTCAACTGGTTGCATATAAAGTATGTTTATTACTGTACTGGAAAAGGTAGGGGGAACAGAGCCACAGATTTTGCTTTTGAGTTTTATTTTATCAATAACTGGAATTTTAAAAAGACTTCTGATTAAAATCTTGAGCACATCTACTTTTTAGAAGCTATAAACTTTTGCAGTACACTATACATTAAAATTAACAATAGACTTTTCTGGCACATGAAAATAAAGAAATACAAGTAGTGACTTGTGGTTCAGCTGAACAAGATGGCTAAACTGATCTAAGAATTTGCTGATGCCAAAAAGGAGCAGGCTGTGCTCTCCTACCTTTCTTGTGCTGAATTAGGTGCTCATCTAGTCCCTGAGTGAACCAACTCAACCACTAATATGACAAAACCATCTTGGGTTATATTTCTCCAGATTGGCATGATGAGTCAGCTCAGCAAAGAATTAGGTGAGTGCCAAAGCAATGCAAGAGAGATACAGAGGCCTGTGACTGAGCAAAAGGGAGCAGGATTAGCCCCCTTGAACAGCAGAGAATTGTTAGATCACTTCAGCCTGTCTTGTCTGACTGCGCTCCTCTTAATATAGAGTTCTGAATATAACGCACTTTCTTCCCCCTCCCTCTAGCCCAAGCACTCCTCCTACAAGGCAAGCTGAGTATCAACTTACGCATTTTTGTTTCAACACAACAGGAAGCCGACAAGATCTCGAATTGTGAGAAAATTCATCTATGAAATTTTTAAACAGAAATAATTTGGAAATTATTCAGGTGCTATCTCAAATGACAGTATGATTAGTACAGACTAACCAGGAGAGGCTTCTCTACTAAAGATAACTAACGCTTTCTAACTAACTGAACCTATTCCTGTCTAAGCTGATACATGATTTATACCATTTGTTTGAAAGGAAAGCTATTGGAAGTTGTTAACTTTTTAAAAAGTGTTCAAAACAGGCTCTTCTAGTTCACAGTGAGTTCTGTAGTTAATTGGTCTTGATAGGCCATTGGTCTGACACAGCAGAGCACTTCTTTTGAATGATGAAATCTTCTTTTAATGAATACAGTATTTATTATTGTATCTTAAACTTTAAATATGTTCTGTGGGCCTATAGTAGTACACTGTACAACACATGTTAAACTTCCACTGTTAGCTTTAGTCTTAAGATAGGAACAAGATGGAGTTAATATAAACCAGCACAACTTCCTTGAGCTTGTGTTTTGTAGTTTTCTCCATTTCTTTTGAAAAAAGAATCTCATCATCATCCAAATTAGTGGAACTTGTGTTTCTAGCACTTGATCTTTTTGTCCAGATCCCCACCAAACATTGTCATTCCCTTCTACCCTCCCAAGATGTCCTGTGACATCCCTGCTTCAAACTGTGTGGCAGCTGCTCTGTAGCTGTACGCATCCATATTGCTTGCTGACTACTGCCAAGAAGGAAAATATACACTTAATTGACCCCACCAAGGTGGAAGTCTCCAATTTCTCTCATTTTAGTTTGGCAGATGCTCTTACTACTACAACTTTCATGAAAATCATCCTTGAAACTTCTGTCAAATTTTGTTGAAACTAGCCATAGACAGCGAGACCGTGTGCACCCTCAGCAAGTTTGCAGATGACACCAAGCTGAGTGGTGCAGCTGACACGCCAGAAGGATGGGATGCCATCCAGAGGGACCTGGACAAGCTGGAGAGGTGGGCCTGTGAGAACCTCATAAGGTTCAACAAGGCCATGTGCAAGGTCCTGCACCTCAGTCAAGGCAACCCCGATACCAGTACAGGCTGGGGGATGAAGGGATTGAGAGCAGCCCTGCCAAGAAGGACTTGGGGGTGCTGATGGATGAAAGGCTGGACATGAGCCAACAATGTGCGCTTGCAGCCCAGAAGGCCAACCGTATCCTGGGCTGCATCAAAAGAAGCATGGCCAGCAAGTCCAGGGAGGTGATTCTGCCACTCCGCTCTGCTCTGGTGAGACCTCACGTGGAGTACTGCAACCAGCTCTGGAGCCCTCAGCACAAGAAGGACATGGACCTGGTGGAGCGGGTCCAGAGGAGGGCCACAAAAATGATGAGAGGGCTGGAGCACCTCTCCTGTGAGGAAAGGCTGAGAGAGTTGGGGTTGTTCAGCCTGGAGAAGAGAAGGCTGCGGGGAGACCTTATTGCAGCCTTTCAGTACTCAAAGGGGGCCTATAGGAAAGATGGGGAGAATCTTTTTAGCAAGGCCTGTTGTGACAGGACAAGGGGTAATGGTTTTAAACTAAAGGAGGGTAGACTTAGACTGGATATAAGGAAGAAATTTTTTACAATGAGGGTGGTGAAGTGCTGGAACAGGTTGCCTGGAGAGGTAGTGGAGGCCCCATCCCTAGAAACACTCAAGGTCAGATTGGATGGGGCTCTGAGCAACCTGATCTAAGTAAAGATGTTCCTGCTCACTGTAGGGGTGTTGGACTAGATGACCTTTAAAGGTCCCTTTGAACCCAAAACATTCTATGATTCCTTTGTGTTACAAATTCTTGGGAGCAGAGTGCCGTTGGTGTAAATAAAAACCTGAAGATGCTGCCAAAGTGGAAAGAATGATAGTTTTGTGACAATATGCTATTTATCTTGGAAATAGTGTAGCTTTTCAGGTAGGTTCATTATGAAGTTCGTAACGCAGTTCTGTCAATAAATTTCATGACAGCTTTGCTCTAAATGTATAATACTCACCTACTGAGGAAACCTATGTTAAGCTACTAAAAATTCTGTGAGTGTGGGGAGAAAAAATGGGGAGTGTGGACATTTGTTAAAAACAACAACAACAACAACAACAAAAAAACTTACATGATCCTGGCAGTTGTTCCAAACTTGTCATTTGATTGGCAACCGCATCCTCACTGCCTCCATATTCAGAAGTGGAGTTAAACTCTTTCTCTTTGTTGTATAGTACCAGCGTCTCAAAAGGCAGACAAAGCCGGTTCCATGTTGTGTTCCTTTTCATCTATCGCCTTCATGCTGTCTGGCCTTTGCTTTGAAAGCCTGTCTCCTCCCTTGCAGCTCTTCCATGGAGCATCTGCCTCCTCTGCTTTTACAGCTTTTTCCTAATGATATATTGACCTTTGAATCCCCTGGGCCTGACCTTTGCTGCCCGCTCTCCTCCAGCATCTCTGTGGGCTAAGGTCTGTGAAGTGGCCTGTGAACTGAGCAGAGGGGAGCTGGGGCTTCATCTGTTATTACAGTAATGATTCTTGTGTGTGTGTCACCAGTATCTTTCCAGGTCCAGAACCCTACATGCTAGAGGTGGACTGGACTGTCTCTTGACAGAGTCCTGCTTTGTAATATGCTTAACTTTTAGTTATGTAGCTTCCTGCACTCCATGACATCGTGCTGTGTTCACAGGCTGCACATGTCCTGCAGCTTACTGTGCTCCTGGCCCCCTCCAGGGATGGAGCTGGGTCCAGGCCCTCATCTGGTGTTACACTACTTCCCTTCTGTGACGTGCTGCTGCCTCTGCCATCATATAACCAGACCCAGCAGAGGAACATTGGCAAGAACGCAGAGTGTGATTACCTGTACACAAACCCAGATTTATGCCATTGGTTCAGCTACCAGAACCAGAAGAAACCTTCCTGTCCCCCAGGGGGAAGAAAAAAAAAAAATCAGACCATCACTGCTGAAGCAGTTACCCGTTAGGTCAGCTCGTTTGTAACGGGTGACCAAGCTTCATAAACCATACAGTGACTGCTCGTAATCTGCTAGAGAGCTAGTTCTTTCCATCCGTCGTGAGCTTAAGTTTGCAGATCTTAGGATGCAGTAGTATTTAAAAGCAATACATGTAATTAACAGTGTTGTGAAAATATGAATATGGTCTGGTACATGTAATAAGATGACTGCTGGTGTGGCTGTCCCAGTAAACCTCCCTAGCTCATGGGCATCCTCTGGAGTTTTTATCAATTCCAAGCCAAAATGAATGAAATAAGCAAAATTATTTCTCCCCCATTCCACCCCAGCCTAGATGGGTGTATGGTAATGTTTGGGTTTGAAGTATTTTTGCTGGCTTTACTTTTTTTTTTCCCTTTTAATTTTTTTCTAAATCACTTATGTAAATCACTCTCCTGTATCAACAGAAGTTTCTAACAGAGACGTCATTTTGTCTTTTCAGTGCAGTCTGGGTAAAGTAAAAGTTCTTATTCTATATAGATGTATATAGGTGTACATATGTATTTAAAAAAGGAAAACTTTTGAAATTACAACTGCTGATGCTTAAGTGTAAATATACTTTTATAAATAATTTTTTAGTCCTATTTAACACCTTAGGAGTTAAGGAATATTTTTTACTTCTTTGTAAAGTGTATGTGAAAGGTGGTCTTTTTTAGAACAGTTCATGTTTTAAGAAAGTTTCTGCTGCTCTGAGTGTGGGTCTGTTATTTCCAGTCTTTGCAAAGGAGTGAACACTAATGTTTTTAGCACGCAAAACACTTGTTTTAATTACTTTTGTTTTCAACTGAATGGGACTAAAGATAATATTTTCTTTGTTTGAACTTGCTCATTGGAAGAACTTGACTGGAAAACGTAAGGTTTTCCTTTTCCAATGTATGATTAAAAATTGTGACAATGTGCCAAGTATGTTATTTGTTCCACTTGACATCTACATGTTGAATAGTAGATGTTCAGAAAAGAAGATAGCATGCCTCTTGGTGTGATGTTGTCAAAAGTGGATTTTTTTTTTTTAGCAGGGGCGGGAGTGTGAAGGTAGTTATTTAATACAGGCTACAGATACAAGATGGAACTTATTGTAACTTTTAAAGTACTTGCTTAGGGTATGTAATTTGGAATACTTATATCCTTAGCAGACACTTGGAAATTTCATGACCTGCAAATGCTTTTGAATAGTTTATTAATTACTATCTCAACAATTTAAATGTATAGGAGAGAAAGAAGAGTGCATTTTTTATTTTAAGATTAATCTCCAATTTTGCCAATTAAGCAGAGGAATTTACTGGAAAATGTTTTCATCCAATTTTATTTCATTCGGCTATCAGATGGGTTACACTAGATACCTACATTCTCATGAATGTTTGCTTTGCCTATTTCAGTGATCGCTGTGGAGAAGACCCAAACCAGAAAGTAATCCATGGGGTTATTAACTCCTTTGTTCATGTTGAACAGTATAAGAAAAAATTCCCCCTAAAGGTAGATACACATTTCTGATTTATGTTTTTAATTTTGAATGTTAATCTAGTATATGCATTATTTGTCCTTTGAAAAAAAATTCTCCCTTTCAGTTTTATCAGGAAATTTTTGAGTGTCCTTTTCTGAATGAAACAGGGGAGTATTATAAACAAGAAGCTTCAAATTTATTGCAAGAGTCAAATTGCTCACAATACATGGAGAAGGTAAGAGATTTTTCCGTACACATACAATAACTAAAATCTAATATTATCAATTTACTGATGATACATGTTTTCCTGTATAGTTCCCGTAGTTCTTTGTTTTATGCTTTCCTGGAATTTAAACTATGCATTTTGATGGCATGGTTAATCTGAATATAAACTACAAACCTTGCCTATAGATGGGCTGTCAGCTTCAAAATAATAAATGATAAATCAATCGCATAAAAAGTAAAAAAAAAAAAAAGGCAAACCCCAAAACATATATCAGGTTGATCACTATTGCTTCCTCACTTCCTTATTTTCCGTCTGTTTGTAGTAGCATAAGATGAGAGTATTAGCAATATAATGGTTAGAGAAGACTATATGGTAGAGTTGTTACAGAGCATTATTAAAAATTACATACTCTGAGGTGGATTTTTGTTTTCTTTTGCTTTGTGGTGTATGAAGTCAGGTTGTGGTTAAATTACTTGTAATTTTTATACCTTGCTTGAGAAAGCAAAGATTAATACAAGGGTAGGAGTCAGTCCTCAGTGCCATACTGTCTACACTAACAAGATAGAAGAGTTGAGGAGAAGGTTGTGAGATTGCTTTTAACCTTAAGGAGCATAAGCTACTGGTTGCACACCTGAGGTGAGATTCAGGGACAAGACTTCAACTAAACCAAAAGAAATACAGTTTTGTTTTGTCTAACGTTAGGAGTCTGCAGCTGCACTACTCTCCCTAGGCTCCCCTCATATTCACTGGATATGAATACTCTTATATCAGTATTCATATGACTTAGAATGATAGAATAGTTTGGGTTGGAAGGGGCCCTTACAGATTATCTAGTCCAACACCCCCTGCAACGAGCAGGGACATCTTCAACTAGATCAGGTTGCTCAGAGACCCGTCCAACCTGTCCTTGAACGTTTCCAGGGATGGGGCATCTACCACCTCTCTGGGCAACCTGTTCCAGTGTTTTACCACCCTCGTTGTGAAAAATTTCTTCCTTATATCCAGTCTAAATCTACCCTCCTTTAGTTTAAAACCATTACCCCTTGTCCTGTCACAACAGGCCTTGCTAAAAAGATTCTCCCCATCTTTCCTATAGGCCCCCTTTGAGTACTGAAAGGCTGCAATAAGGTCTCCCCGCAGCCTTCTCTTCTCCAGGCTGAACAACCCCAACTCTCTCAGCCTTTCCTCACAGGAGAGGTGCTCCAGCCCTCTCATCATTTTTGTGGCCCTCCTCTGGACCCGCTCCACCAGGTCCATGTCCTTCTTGTGCTGAGGGCTCCAGAGCTGGTTGCAGTACTCCACATGAGGTCTCACCAGAGCAGAGCGGAGTGGCAGAATCACCTCCCTGGACTTGCTGGCCATGATGCAGCCCAGGATACGGTTGGCCTTCTGGGCTGCGAACTCACATTGCCAGCTCATGTCCATGACTTATTTTATTATAATACCTATTTCCTTCATTGAAGTTATAGAGAGAGTTTTTATTAATAGCTCAGATGTATACCTTTTGAGCAGATGTATACCTATACCTTTTGAGCAGATGCTTACGTACAAGCAGATGGGTTTGGAACAGCAGAGTGATTCTTATAGTCGTATTAAAATTAGGAGTTGTGGTAAAACTTCCTCAGAAGGAATAAGAAGTGTGGTAGGAGAAATTGAGGAAGACTGGTCACGAAGTTGAAGGGGAGAAGAAATCTTGAGAACTATTAAGTGCTATTAGACATCTAGTAGTCACTGAGCCTAGTCAGTACTCAGAGTAGAAGATTCTATTCATTAAGTAATAGCCTGATTCAAAACAGCAAATTCAATTTTTCAGCATCCCAGACAAGTTCTTTTTTAACTTTGTTACTTATTCATGTCTCTCATTCTGCATACATATACTGTTGTATATTCATGGTTCTATATTGGTTGTTAGTGTTTCATCAGCTCTCAGGTTAAAAACTTGTCTGTAGGTTTTAGGTAGATTAAAAGATGAAGAAATGCGGTGTCGGAAATACTTGCATCCCAGCTCGTATGGCAAAGTGATTCATGAATGCCAACAGAGAATGGTAGCTGATCACTTGCAGTTTCTACATGCAGAATGTCACAATATTATCAGACAAGAGAAAAGAAGTGGTAAGTCTCAATGGTCACAAAAAGCATGAAGTGGTTTTTAGTTTATTCGTTGAGCATTGCAATTTACTGTCTTTATTCAATGACCTTCTATGCGCTTAAGCATTTTCAAATAATATATGTTACTTAATCTAGAAAGCCCAATTAAACCCTGAATGACATTTTTCTTTTACCATGTAATTCATTATCATTTTTCCAAATATATAGTCAAAACCTTCTTTCTAGTGTTAACCACCCTTCTTTCGGCCAATACTCTTTCTCTTTCCTTGTCTTAGTCGGCTTAAAAACACACTAAAGTCCTGTGTCCTGTAGAACTGATCATATTTTATACTTGTGTTTTCATGTGTAAACCAATGGCTCTGTCTTTACAGATTTCTTCATCATCATTTGACAGGTCAGGATTATAAAATATTTTGGCTTCTTTTCATAGCCACTTTTTATTGTCCTGAATCTTTTGTGACCTCTCTTCCCAAATCCTTTTTACAGAAGCAGATGCTCTTATAGTTATATTCCCTGCCTGACTAAAAAAATTACGCTTCCTGATGACTACATGCCTCTTACCCTTGAAAGAATGCTTATTCTTGCATGGAAGATGGTATCTATTATGTGAAACAAATTATTTTTCCAGTAAAACTCAAATTGTATCTAATAATAGTGTTCAGTTTCCAGAGAGTTTTGCAAAATTGAGCAGAGCTTGGATCCTTTTTTTTTTAAAAAAAAAAAAAAATCATAAAAATAGCAGTTGCTTATTTACAGCTTTTCTGACCTGAGAAAAATTTCAAGCCACCACTGGAGGAAAACAGAAAGTCAAGAAGGTATTTAAACTGATTTTAGTCAGTAAGGGAGATTTAGGGTGGCCAAGGATTAAAATAAACTGACACGATACTTTTCCATACTAGCCTACCTCTCCTCTTGGAGTGTCTCCTAAATAAGCAGTATTGGAAGAGTGAGGTAGTCACAATGGCAATACTCAGTAAACGCTGATATTAGCCCTACTGTTTCGTTTTTTTCTTTTGTCAGTGATCCAGTGTACGTTAAAATTTTTTTTCAAAACAGTTGGTCTTGTTTCAGTCTTTGAAAAGCTCTGTGTGAAATTATGATACTATATTAAGTGTTGATTTTTAGTGTTTCTAAGCATATTCTATAAAAATGTATCTCTGTTACAGACATGGCAAATATGTATACTCTACTTCGTGCTGTGTCAAGTGGTTTACCTCATATGATTCAGGAACTACAAAACCATATCCATGATGAGGGCCTTAGAGCAACCAGCAATCTTTCTCAGGAAAATGTGAGTTTTCTTAGGCAGCTGAAACTACCTATTTGATTAACATTCCTGATGAAATGTTTCCCCTTTTCTTTTTAGTCTATTCTGGTTTTTTTTAATTTTGTCTATATGAAATTGGTTTGGAACATTATGGATAAATTGTAACTTCTAATCAGCACGCTTAGCTGTGCAACACATATCTATCCTGAGAGTTGATTGTTGTGATCTAACCAGAAGCAGCTACAGCTAGATATTTCTCGTTGTTGTTTGTTTAATGCTGTCATGGCAAGTAGGTCCTTTTGTTCCATGTATTTTTTTTCCTGATTTCTCTAAGTCAGTGGCATTTGCTGTTCTGGTATGTTAGGAACCAATGATTCCATTTAGTTTAATTATATGTTATTTGTAAAGGCTTGACATCGTGTCCTGATTTCAGTGTGGTATTTTTCAATAATAGCTTTGTAGTCTCATATTTTCATGTAATTCCTGAAAATACTGTAGCATAATTATTTTACTAAAGTGTGTTAAACTTTTTTGAGTTCATAGGTATTTAAATTACTCAATTCCATTTTTGTTCCTCTAGCATTGCTGTTCAGAAGCAAACAAACAAGCTTTCTTTTGGCATTATATTTGTACATGTATACATCTTGCTGTTTAGATCTGTGCTCACTTTAGCATGGTGACTTTAGCCATCCAGTGTTTCTGTCTGCAATAATACATAGATACGAACTGTTGTAAATTCACTCTTTTATTGACTGCACAGGACTGCTTACTCTTCCGTAACTCCTGTGTGCATACTGAAAATGGGCTGAAGTCTTTAGCAGTATAATTTGCTTTCAAATGATTTGTAAGTTTACTGAGCTTATTCTTTCAAACTAATAGTGTCTACGCAGGGAAAGGAATGCAGAGCATGAGGGTGATGGAAATTTACAGCCTGATGTAGATAAACTCAAAATGTGAAATACTTGCTCCACTGTGTGGATTAAGTAATTCGTCATCAAAACATTTTTAATGTGTGACCTGAGAATGCACTTGGGGAGTCATGTGGTGCAGCCAGTGCATTGCACACTCTTGCACTGCTGCCTGCCAGCATGTCTGCATAGGGACTCCTCTAATTCATATTAGTCATTTCTATACAAAATGATATGCTGGAATGTGGTGCACTAAATTTGATTGGTAACTGTCCTACGTAGGAAAATTCAAAGGGTTCATCCAGATTTTCTATCTCTGAAGTCAGTGTGTAGGAGAAGCAGCAGTTTACTTATTTCAGTAGCTTTTTGGCTTGATTGCTGTATTTACATGTTAGCATTAATGATTTTTGAAAGGGCTAATAAAGGATTTTAGGGTATGATGGACAAGATTAGACAGCATGAGGACAGTATAGACTAAAATCTGTGTTTGATAGCAGGACTGTAAATGTAGCCGTAGACTTTATTTATAAAACATGCTCAAGCATAGTAGTGTAAGAGTACAACAATGCAGAAATCAATCCTCTGAAAGACTTAATCACTATGATTTTAACTTTTATCAAAAATAGTTAGGAAAAAATGTACAACTAATGTAGATATGTTTGTGTGTGGATAGTACTACTTTTCTCAATAACTTGCTTTGTGTTTTATCTACCTTTTTTAGATGCCAACTCAGTTTGTGGAGTCAGTTTTGGAAGTACATAGTAAATTTGTCCAACTCATCAACACTGTTTTGAATGGTGATCAACACTTTATGAGTGCCCTTGACAAGGTAACTTTTACTTATGAAGTAAAAAAAGCATTGGAAAACAAAACGCTGGACCCTGTTTCAGGCTTGCCAAAATTCTTCAGGGTATCAACACATGTTCAAAGATGGAGTTCGTATGCAGTTTTTCTAGTTTAGAAATGCAATGGAACAAAAGACGATCCAGTGTTAGGGAAAAAGATATGTACAAAGGAAACCACTTTAATATTTAAATGTTTTCTGAAAGAAAGACCTTTCTTTTCATCATAATTCAAAACACAAAAACAGAGCTGACCCATTTAATGTAAATTTAAGTGCAGCTAATAAAGAGACAAATTGTGGGGTTTGGGAAGTTTGGCAACTCTTACATGCATTTGAACTTAAATTTGCTTGCTGCCATAATGTTTAAACTCTGAATGCAGATAGTATTACTTACATAGAAGCTTTGTTTAGATTTTTCAAGTTGACTACAAAGAATATCTGGAAACTTACATTACTTCAATNAGAATTTATTAATTATTATTATTATTATCATCATCATCTGCAAAACATGCCTGGGCTCTTGAGGGATTGAGTGACGACTCCTCAAAAAAGAAGTACATTTTATCTAATCCATTTGTTAATTTCCCACTCTTTCCCATATACCCTTGTATTTTTTTCCTACAGAGTGCACTTACTACTTTCCTGTCTATAATTTCCTATCATAGGATGCATGCATACATTTCATTGCTCATTTGTGGTGTTT
>WAAD01026568.1:73715-87236 GCA_013389945.1 Fregata magnificens | reverse complement strand
AATCCAAATAAGATCCTGAGCATATTGGAGGGTAAAAGACCTCTTAAGTCACCCTACTGCAAACAATTTACCTGCCACACTTTGTTTTCTTAATAAGTTTTCATCACTAAGGAACATGAAAGTATTTTAGACTCAATTATGAAGAACTGTATTTTTGCAGAAGAAAAAAGGTCGTGTACCTCACACTTCAAATAACTACGACAGACAGTAAAGCACATTAAGTAAGAAAGGTAATATTTAGTAAAAGGCAGGGTACAAATTAATTTCATAGAATGCCTCTGTACTAAACCAGCTTTCTTTGTAATCGAAACAAGAAAAAGGAAATAGTTGCTATTCTTTCAGGCATTGCTAAGGGGAGACAACACCTACTATTTATGGGAGCTAAATGAAGGTTAGAAAAGGATTTAGTTGAATGTGGTTCCTTCCCTTCATCTGGATTTACCTTCTGAAGAAAAATTCTCTTCAAGAGACATGTCCTCCTGTTGTATGTCGTAAACCTCAAGTATTTTGCAAAAATGGCAAGGCCATGTCTCCTGTTACTCCCTATTCAACTTGATACTGCTTTCCTGGGGGGAAACTGAGAACTGTACTTCATCTGTAGAAGAAAAAAATGTTAACCTGTTAACCTCTTGTTGGCATGGGAATTATCTTACATTGCCTTTTGGCCTGGTTTTATTCATAACTTCCATTTTTAGCTGCCAAAGTCAACATGGTGAACGTATTACTGGTGCAGTTCCTATCATATATCCCCTACCCCTCTGTACAAAACCAGACAATGCCTTTGATTTTTAGTGTTAACCAATTTGATTCTGACTAATAAGCATGGCATCATTTCTGTTCAGTGTCTGGTACCAAGCTTATCACCATACATCTGAATTTGTTGCAGTAGGTGTATTAAGTAATGTGACTAATATCTGCCCTATATAGTTTGTTCTTCATCTGGTCCCCCAAGGGGAAAACTGGGTGTACAATGTAGCATTTTCTTTTCAAAAGATTTTATTTTTGGATGTGTTTGTTTTTGTTTTGTGCTATTTAAGTGTGACTGTTATTATGTATTTATGTTGAAGATGGGATTGAAAAACAACTCCTAAGATCTATTGTTTTTCAATTTTTTCTTGAATTCCCAATTTTTACATGATAGGCTTCAAGAAAAATCATTCTCCCTGTATATTTTCAGACAATTGCTAAGATACTGAATGTCTTACCTAGTTAGTTTGGCCTAATTTATTAGGACTAATTGACCACTTGGGAAGAGTACAAGGTGAATAGCACAGTACAGCTGTGAGGCTCACAAACAACTAAAGGAAAATATGCCATTTTCTTCACGGTAAACAGAACACCTTTTCTGAAGCTATGGGTAAATCCTGTTATTTCCTCTTAGCTTTAAAGGAATGATAAAGCAGTAGGGAAAATAACGTTTCCGGTTTTCCTATTTTGTTTTGTTATATACCTTTCTATATAACATATAACGTTTATAATGAAGTATAAAAGTACAGTTATAATTTGTTGGGGGTAAAGATTGCTGAGTGAATTATACTTTGTGGGAAGCAGTGGTACGTTTAGAAATTGTGCAGTGCAGTGATGGAGAGAAAGGAGCAGAAGCACTTTCCTCGTCAGAATCTGAAAGCACCTCTTGTTAAAAATTTTCTTTTTAAAATATTAATACATTATTATGGTGTCTATAGTATTTACATACGGCACTTGTCATTCTTCACAAATGAGTCATGGTTTCCCATATATTGCAATATACCTGAGCCACGTGACTCTGATAAAACTGCACATATTACAAGTGGTACATCCGTATCATTTTACAAAGAAAGAACAATGACGTTTTTTACAGTAGCAATTAGAAACTTTGTTTAAACTTATTTTCCTAGCATTTACAAAAATTCTTTTGAAACAGAATTTACATAATACATAAGTAATGAAGTTGTATCTAATTATCTTGGCTGACTTCATTTTAAAACTGAAAAGTACTGTTCATTTTATGCCACATGATACTAAATAATAACCCAGGTGAAAATGCTGTTCAGTGCAAACAAGTTTTTCAGTGGAAATGTGCTGGGTTCCAATTAAAAGAGGTTTTGAAGTACCTCCGGTTTTTATGAAAACACATGAAATTTAAATTTGAATCTAAACTCTTGTTGCTCAGAGACATCTGTATTATAGATGCAGGTGCATTTCTATTGTTTGAATGCTGGCAATGCAATGCTAACCTACTGACTGAAGTGACTGCAGCAGATCTCATGCTGAGACTGATACAAACAATGTAATGAGTTTTTAACAGGTCTCTGCACATGGAAAACATTTGGTGTCTGTGATATTTTTTTTGTTTTTTAGTTCTTTCCATTTTTAAGTTAGTTATTTTTTACAATACTATTTAACATTACCCTTGAGGCAGGCTAGGTTTTACAGTTAGGTACTGTACAGATGGGAAATGGAGGAAAGGACTGATTACACAAACTTGCTAAAGGTCGCCAACCCACTGAAAGAGCAGGGAGTAACATTCCAGTTGCCTCTAATTCTGTGTACTATTTCTTACATTAACAGTATGACTACATTTATCTTGTTGAGTAATGGATGAGTAAATACAGGAACTAATAGTGCAGACTGATGAACACTCTCACCTCATAAAGTCAACTGAGCAACTTAGGCCAGAAAAATCAGCTTTGAGGGGAGATATTTTGAAGACAATTGTCACATTAGACCAGAAACTCTGTAAAGATTTTATTTCTGAAAGGCACCTCGGTGACTTAAGAGCACAGTTATTAATTAGTTATTAAATCAGCCCTGTGCTTGTCGACCATTTGGTTTTTCCTTATGAACCTGTACGTGAGTAAATCCAGCACATACAGGTAAGGCGTTGCTGAGCATTATGAGAGGCTCCGTTTATCTCTGATCTGCGGCGGGAGCAAAGACCCCGGCTGGTACAACAGTGATTCTTTAGCTAAAGCTGATCACCACCCCCCCACTTCTCCCTTCTCATCTGGAAGCCACTGGAGGAATCCCTGGAGTACCAGCGGGCATCACACATTGACAGCAACAGGAACCGTGAGCACACATCTAAAGGAGAGGGCTAGCATTGCTAGCTCTGCGTATCAGATGGTCTGTTCTGTGTTTAGTATTGACATATTCATCTTGCATGAAGCTAATTGGATTAGTACAAAAATGTGAATGAGGATAGAGATGAAAACTGCCTTCTCAGGACTTGCCTTCTAGGGGAAACATAGAAGGGTTTATTCTAATGAAATATCTGTTTCGGAATAATCAGTCTTGGTAAAAAATCATAAAACTGAAACCAAAGAGATTCTAATTTTGAAAACAATGACCAAACAAAAACTCCTTAACTTAAAAAATCTCTAAGTGTACAGTAATGGATGTACGGGATGTACGGTAATCCAAGAGAAGGATAACAAAGTTATTGTGTGGGTTCTTCAATGTTTTTCTTGTGTTCAGTGTGGGGCCTCCTTCCTCAGTACATTGGGGAACATCCATTGCAGTATTAGATTCTATACATGAAAAAAAATAGTTTGCCAGAAATCTAACTCCTGTAACATAAGAAGCTGGCTCTTTGAGCAGCTCAGTTTCCAGCCATTGTTAAATTAATCTACAGATGACAGACAGCCCTCTATGACCACTGGAAATCATGCTCCAGCTGAACTAGGAGATCTACTGACACTGGGCTAGTGCCGCTTGAAATTCCAGCTTCCACAGACAGTAATTGCGCCAGGGACTGATGTGGACAACACTCAGCATCCCCCATGTGCAGATAAAGCAGGTGGCAGCCATCAACCCAGATCGCAAGCAAGAGTCAGTCCTGCCTTTCTGAAGAGCAGAAAGGCAGCTTTCATCTCTACCCCTAACTCCCAAACCACCATCATTGGATAACGTCTTCTATTGTTTTAACCACATAAAAGCTAAATAACAGGTCCTGTTCATCACTAAATGTCCACCAAAAATCGACACCATCACACATGAGTGGCATTCTGGATGTTACTGTGATGACATAAACCCTCATTCAAGGCTGCCTATTCACCTGTACTGGACGCTAGATGTTTCGCTACCACTGAACTGATCTGGTGGTGCTCACTAACAACAGCATCTTTAAATATGACATGGGCCAGCCTGGTTAGCATTTTTAAGTATATTGGTTTTCCCATGGTTATATTGCTTTATGAGAGAAAGTTCAGTCCTAAGTCCACCTCCCTTCTCAACGTCGAGATTCAACATTGCTTGATCACACATTTATTTTCATCTGGAGACTATATAGAAGGGAATAAAAATGCCTATTGTAATAACACAGAAGCCTGGAAAAAGATTAAAAATATGTCTTTCCCATGGAAAGGACATTAATCCAGTATCGAAAAGTGTTTAGACTGTGATATCTTTGGAAGCTTACGAACGTCACCTTACAATGGTGTGATAACTATGAAGGGTCTGACTGGAACCAAACAAAGCTGAAATTCAATGTCATCCTGCTTATCCTTTACACGCTATATCACACTAAAGCAGGGAATTTCAAAACAGTAAATCACTATAATCCTAATGGGAAATCAAGGATGGAGAATTTCCTGTCCTTTGATAGTTAAAATCAGAAATGCTGATGTTTTCTTTCAACTTACTTTTATTGATTTTGCATAATACTTGAAACAATACATAAAATAAATATTTTACAATTTTGTTCCTGAACATTTTTATGAAACAAACACAAAACAAACACAAAATTCCGCAACCTTGTCTACTCTGCTGACCTTCGCCACAAGTGTCCAGGACATGAGTGTCTCCACCCACCAGCCAGCTACATAAAGGATTAATATGGTATTTTTAAAGGGAAAATCAGAAGTGTGCAAGGACTGCTTGAGAACCCATAAGAAGAGATAATAGGGAAAGTCCGCTGTTAGGAGGTTCTCTAACAATCTTTACCAAAAAACACAGGACACAGTGAAAACTCAAGGCTTCTTTTATAAAGAAGAACAGTTATTAAAAAGTTCTCAGCCCTCTGTAGCTAGACCAGGCACAGTGCAGTAGTCGCAAAAGTATATCTCTAAAGCTTTTTCTGACCGTCTTTGAAAATTTTGTCTAACCATAGTTTTGAATCCTGGCAACCTGTATCTTACGTCTGACGTCTGGGGGACCTGATATCTGTCATTCAGCAAAAAGAAATGAACTATCTTACTGTCGTGGTTTAACCTGGCAGGCAGCTGAACACCACACAGCCGTTTGCTCACTTCCCTGCAGTGGGATGGGGGAAGAGAATCGGAAAAAAGGTAAAACCCAAAGGTTGAGATAAAGACAATTTAATAGGACAGAAAAGGAAGGGAAAATAATAATAATGATGATAAAAGAATATATAAACCAAGTGATGCACTGCAATTGCTCACCACCTGCTGACCAATGCCCAGCCAGTTCCTGAGCAGTGGCCGCACCCCCCTGGCCAACTCCCCCCAGTTTTTGTTCAGCATGACATCATATAGTACGGAATATCCCTTTGGTCAGTTTGGGTGAGCTGTCCTGGCTGTGTCCCCTCCCAGCTTCTTGTGCACCTCCAGCCTCCTCACTGGCAGGGTGGTATGAGAAGCTGAAAATTCATTGACTTAGTGTAAGCACTGCTCAGCAATAACTAAAACATGAGTGTGTTATCAACATTATTCTCATCCTAAATCCAAACCACAGCACTATACCAGCTACTAGGAGGAAAATTAACTCTATCCTAGCCAAAACCAGAACACTTACCTGGCCTCCTTCAGAGAAACCTAACAAAGAACACCAATAGTCTTCATACCAAAACACCGATACTTTCAAAGTCTGCCAGAAACACTCTTTATCCCATGGAACATCACAACAAAGCAGCTTTAATCCCAGAGAAGAGAGAGCGTCAGCAAACTTTCGAAGAAACACTTCTCATTGACCAGTCCACATCAATGGACTGTGCTTCCAGAACACTTAAATTACCAGATATGTTGACCTTATCCCAAATCAGAAAGGGTTAACATATTTTCAAACCTCGTTACACCTCATTCAAAACGAAATGAAAATGTTTTGCCCAGTATACAGGATGTACACGAACAAGTGCAAATTTATACGTGAACACACGAACAAGCTGCAGCCTCAGTTCTTCAGTTCATAATGTGTAACCATCCTTCTGAAGAGCAAAACAAGTGATTGATAGCACCAGCTCTGCAATACAGCAGAAGTGGAGAACAGCAGATCAGATCAGTCTTTGGAGGGAATTTAGAATAAGTATAAGGACCTGAAACAAGAATTTAAATTCACGCTTTTGTGAAAAGTATCTCATAATCACAAATAATTAATACTTTGCTATATAGTCTCTTTACATCAGTTTCTAGGAGCTGATTAGCGTTTTCATCAGAGACAAAGTGTTATCTGGAAAATCGTTTTTCACACAGATTTTAGTAAAACATCATTATTTTCCGAACTTTCTAGTTTGGACTTAAAGGCTTTGTCTATACTGGCAAATTAAAGATATCAGGGACTGTTCTTTAAGGCCAACTGGCACAGAATGGTTCACATCCATCATATTAAATTCTGTTAGTCTCCAAAACAGTGGCTGCAACCAAAATGCTACTGGGTTCTTGGCCAGTGCGAACTCCTCAAACTGTGCCATGAATTCTTTGGAGAAGTCCTAGTCAGCCCCAGCCAAAATTGCACCCAGTTATTACTAACGATTTAATGATAGAGTTGACAAATCCAAGGACATTTTCTAGCACTACTCTATTTTTCAGTACGGGCAGAGCCAAAGAGTGGGGTTTATCTCACCCGACTGTAGGTGTCTGCAGCTGAATAGTTACTGCAGTCTCGCTTTATTAGAGTCGGTGGCAGTTTTGTTTGTAGTGCACACTTCAGGGGTCCATTTAAGAACGAAATGGAGCACCCTACAGGTGTCTGTTTCTCTCTGCAGATTAAAAGCAGCCCACAGTGAAAAACTGAGTGAGACCAAGCCCACCCGAGGATTATACTGTGGTGAATCAAATCAAACCCCACAGATTAGCACAGTCCTCACAACTGCTGAAATAAAGAACTGATAAGCAATGCCTGAAACTGTCTGAAATACTGTGAGAATGCTTCTCCCTGTAAGCCTGGCAAGAAAGCCAAGTTCTGAGCCTCCCTTTCCCTGTTGGCAGTGTGAGGTTTGTGTGTTTAATTACCTCACAGAGATGTTGTGAGGCCCACCTACATAATGTTTGCAAAGTAATGTTTGTAGAGCACTGTATGGTACATGAAAAATAGGAAGGCGAGCCGGGCACCGAGGTGGAGACAGAACAGGCAATCGAGCTCTGGATTCCTACGTTTTTGTTCACTCCTCTGGCAGCTTTTGCACCATGGCTGCAGACATTTAGATAGCTCAGCCTTGCAATTAATTATTTTCTTGGTATAAACTGTATTGAGGGCCCCTGTATAAGACTACTGTTTACAGATAGCTTACAAGTTGCTGCTGTTTTCTACTGCATGTTAAGTCCTGGCATAGCTACTGCATTTGTACACAGAGTGCCATGGATTATCCGGTCAGTGCTGGCTCTGGACAGTTTTAGCTCCCAAGGAAACTGCTTAGGAAATGTGTGTGAAAAAAGCACCACTAAGGGAAATAATACCTATCTGAATTGTAACAATCCTTACCGGCGACTACTCTAGTGGTATTTATGCACATGTGTGGAGGAATTCACTGTGGGCTCACAGCAATCAGGGAAAGCCAGAGCATCTAGCATGAATGGAGGCTGTTTAAGCAGGGCACAATATTGCTACTGTTACAGACAGCTGGGAGGAAGTCTTAGAGGGGCATCATGGTCCACTGACCGCACACTTCTGTCGGACAGCTTTGAAAGAGGCCAGCAAGAAAAATCTATGCCTATTAAGCAGCGGCAAACCCTGCTCCTCGCTGGGGAAGAGTGAGAGCTGGGAGATAAAAGTTCAGTTGCCTTAACCATTCCCTCCAGAAAACAAAAATATCCTACAATTTAAAGCTCCACTTTATCTTCTCTATGTTGGCTCAAATGCATTAAAAGAGCTGGAATTGCAGAAAGCTGGTCTCAGGCTGTTGAATTCTGAGAATCTAAGCAGGCAGACACGTAGTTATAATCTCTGCATATCTCCCATTTAGGCCACTTGGCTCAATGAGTCTCAGAATAAGCTAGCCTGTTGCTGGCATTTGAGCACTTGCAAAATGCTGTCAGCACAGGAACATAAGCCTGGTCCAAATCCAATCTGAAAGTGTGCAGTCCAGAAGGTGTGAGTGAGCTCTCCTCCCTCATTTCATTAATACTCGCGCTAGGCAGCCTTGTCTGTTATTTGTTGTTACGCATGCTGTTATGATGACTTCTGTGCTTTAAAACCAGTAAGCATGGCCAGGTGACTCTCCAGGAGGTGGCTGACTCCTGTTGTTTAAATCCGCTGTACCATTTCCATTGGCAGAGACTCATGAAAGCCAAAGTGGTTTTAGCTGATGGGATAGTACCTCATAGCCAAGTTTCAAGGTGGAAATCAGTGTAGAATAACACTCAGGGTTACAGCAAGGGCCAAGAGGGAGAAGCCTCCCTGCATTGCCAAGTGCTTCAAAGAAGGGTTTGTGACTCCTTTGAGAGTTTAAGACGGTGCCAGCTGTTGATGGTAGCTGATACGGCACAAAAGAGAGGCTAAATTCACACTGGATTTAACACCCCTGAATCAACAGAATTGCACCAATATGAATTTAGTTTGACTTTCTATGAATACTGTCTATAAAAGTTGATGCAAACTCTGGAAAACATTTCATTTACCCAGCTCACTTTCTCCTTATCTGTTCTTAGGTTATAGTGTTAACCATCTTCCCATCATGTACATCCTGCTGCTACCCTGAAAAACCATCAAGGCTGCTTGAATACTCGTTATTTTTACTGGCTATAGATATCACAGTTTTTAAAGTGAAGATGGTAGACTGTTCATAAAAACTCTTGTGTGATTACTGAAATCTGCAAAGATGTCTATGTTACTATTTCATATTTACAGTTAGAATGAACTGTCCATAATGAAGGCATAGGTTTTAAATGAGATAGAATGAACATGATGTGAGAGGAAGGTGTAAAGAGTACAAAGGTAAAACATTTGTGAAAAGTTTGAAAGCGTGAAAAACCAGGCTTGTTCCTAGAAAACATAAATTCTTAAAAATTAAAAGATATACAGAATTTATATTTTCAAAACTGAATTTTGTTTTAAGACTAAGAAAAGTATTATGAAGAATACATTTAGCATAAAGGAAACATTGCTCTACAGAGCATTGAAAAAAGTAGTAAACTGTAGCAGCGATGCTCTTGTAATGTCTTTCGCTGCTTGTACAAAAATCTGGTTATTCAGTTTCACAACAGAGGCAGGATCAACTAACAAGTAAAAAGGGTTGCACTATGCACCCTGGACAGAGGTATGTACATGAGCCTAGGAAAAGGGTGATGTTCAAGAGACATTTTTATTGTTACTTATCCTGTTTGCTATCTGGAAGTGCTGTTGTCTCAGTTTACATAATTGGCTCGGTTTATGCAAGCCTCAAAAAAAGCTATTTGAAGAGAATCAGCCCTTTTTACTAGCATATTGAAATGCTTTCAGATATTTTTCTGCTAGAAGTCCATGCTGTGGGAAGATTCAGATGTGAAATTATTATATAGGATAAAGAGAAGGCAGAAGTAGTCATTAGAGCTATGGGCAGCACAGGCAGTTTAACAGCTGCTTAGCAACTTTTAAGCAGCCACATTTGGGGAAATGGCTTAAGGAAGAGTTTGGTGGGGCAGATAGACACATAATTTAGAGAGAAATAAACAAGAGGTCACTAGAATATAAAAACCCTGAATGTTTGTTTATTAATAATGGGAAAGAACAGTTGCACAATACATGGGCACTCAGTTCCTATAAGCAACACAACACATACGAAATAAACTTTGTAAAAACCAACTGCAGAGTAATGGTGAATGCTGATATTTTGAAGTATTTAGCAGCTGATCCTGTCAAATCAGCCCTGCTATTCTCTGGAAAGATGCTGTAAGGAACTCTCTTCAGTAAAACTAAAATGTTACTGCTAAAACATTATTTTACTTGCATTTCCCATACTGCATATGTCTTAACTGGGTAAAGCATGTGAGAATATGTTTGCATGGCAGATGCTCCGCAAAATAAAGCCGTACTGTACTTTTGTTTGCCGCTAACAACATCTTGGAAGTTGGGAGATATGCCAATAACCATGAGGCAGTTATGTTGTTGGGATAAACCACAAAGACTTTGCAAGCTTCTGCTATGTAATTTTTCTCCAATTGTAGTTAACAATTTCATTCCCATAGTAGTGTTTGCTCATTCTTACCACAGCAGTTGACCTGATTTATTGATCAAAAGAAATGAACGCAAATAAGTAACAGTTAAGTGAAAGCTGTGGAGTTCCAAGCAAGCTGTGGGGAGGGAACAAGCTGCATTTGGACACCAGTGAGATTTCACAAAAAACAAGACCTAGGTAGGACCGGTGTTTCCCGCTCAGCATCTATGCTTTTCTCTATGAAAATCACTGGAACTTTTAAAATTATTTCTCAGCTGGATGCAAACTTATGCTGTGCTCATTTCATCCACTGTCTGGCATCAAAGCCTAACAATGGAAAAGTAGTTACATGGGCCATTTATGATAATGTTTTTTAGAAAAATTCTTGTCCTGTGGCTACTGGCACCACAGATTTGTTTATTATAACATAAAGTTTGACAGAAATCCCACATCTCATCAGACTCTTGCTGATGGAAGTTTCTTGCCGTGGCTTTCTGGGACTGTTTCAAAAAACATGCATGGTTTTCTTAGCAAAAGGCAGTGAAAGAGATGCTCACCTCAAGGACATATTTTATTCTTGAACAGGTAAATTTTATCTACTTATTAAATAAGTAGATAAAGGCTTTCTTTTTCGCCACAGAAATGTCAGTTGCTCAGGTGTTATGTGTTTATATGTGTCCATAAAGAGATCATCCAGGTAGAAGTGGACATATTGCAGAGGACAAGGAAGAAGCAACATAATTTACGTCATTATAAAGGGATTATAAAGAGGGGGAAGAAAGACAGAGGGAAGACACAGATGCTTGGAATCAGATTCAACTTATTTAAGTTGTACACAATAGGAACAAATGCAGGTCAAGAACCGAGAGGCAATCTTGGAAGAGTGAGAGCATGTAGGCCTT
Organism: Fregata magnificens; assembly: GCA_013389945.1. Lineage (NCBI taxonomy): Eukaryota > Metazoa > Chordata > Aves > Suliformes > Fregatidae > Fregata > Fregata magnificens. The sequence continues at coordinate 76,049 of WAAD01026568.1, read as the reverse complement.
ATAATACATTGCCTTTTAACCATTGACTTGGAACCCTACCTAAAATGTAAGCAAAATATCTGTAAAAACCTTTGGCAAAATATTTCGTACAACTTTTGTGGCTATTTTGCGTAGATGACGAGAGATCACCAGTGTTACCTTTACCCCAACTCGTTACAGGTCCCAGCCCTGCCAGCAGACCATACAGATTCCAATTTAGTCTGGAATTTTTGTTTCTTCTGTGAAAAGCTGAGATAAAAGTATATAATAAATCTTTGCTAAAATAATGTCAAAAAGTATGTAATGCCATTAAAGACTGTGTAATACGCATCCATGATCGAGTGGCATTAAGGCAACCTTAAACCTTATTATTTTTTAAGGAAATGTCATTGCTTTCAAGCTTGTCAAACTTGTCATTTCCACCAAGTTTGGATCTGTGCCTTTATGACTTAAATGTTTCTTAACCTCATTTAAAAAACATCTAATGACACATGGAAGTTTAAAAAAATATGGTAACAGGAAGAATGTAAAAAAGATATATATGGAAGTATAGATATGTACGTAGCTTCTGGACTCAGTTGATGGCAATGATGTTAATTGGAGCTGTGGTGCTGCAACGATTTAGATATAATCAGAATATGTAAGAGCAAAGGCAGTACAGTATATACTTCTAAATCTAAGAGCAGGAAGCTCTGCTAATTATTGATTCTGTCCTCATGTCTACACATTTGAGATGAAACTTATTTCTCCCAGAAATGTTCTCAGTCTTAATTAATTATTGATATACAGACACCACAAATCTTGGGTGAAAGATACTTTGTAGATTCAAAAAGCCTCATTTGCTTCGTCATCAGGGGCCTCTAATCACTATTGGTTTACTGCAACAGTGTGTAGAAGAAATGCACACCATATTGGATCAACCAAAAAGACAGTACCCATGATATCATTAGAAAAGTGACTAGCCTCTAGATGTAAATTTACCAGTTGTCAATCTTATGGCTATTTTTTTTTGTTCAGGCTGCTATGTACTATTGCTACTGCCTGGACTATTTTACAGTGAGCTCTTTATGACAGGGAATCAACTCTCTATCCACATAGTATGATGTGGTCAATCATTTTTCTTCTGCATATGAGTTCATGCCTGCTACCATATATTTGTCTTTTACTTACAGATGAAGCAAAAAACAGATGAAGACACGGGGTCTCGGTCTTGATCCAGATCCTCTGTTTTCTGTCTGGACTGAAGCACAAATGGACTTCAAGATTCAAAATCAAAATGAAACTTCAGAAAAAATAAAAAGGTGTGGCAAAGGGGCTAACTTTCATTGAAATCACAGCTGGATTTCTGAAAACATTTTAGTTTGCATTTTAGTTTACTACTGATCTCATGATGTTTGAATTAATCAGGAAGAATTTTTCCTTGAGAGATAGGCTCTATCCAAAGAAGGCATGATTTTGGTGAATCACAAACCATTCACCCCTGTCCTCCAAAGTGCACCTCAGTGAGGTATTTGTTATCATCTGCTAAAATAAACTGATCTCCTCAGCTGTGATGGTGTCATCACCAATCTCCAAACTAGGTTTTACACTGCAGTGTGAGGCCCATGACACCACTCCAGAACCCTCCAAAGTATGTCTAGGCTGTATATTTCTCTGCCTTGTTTATAACTTGTAAGAACAAATTGCACTATGGGTGTAACAGCTTCAGATCACGACCACACTGATTATTAGTCAAAGTTATAAGATAAACAATTAATTTACTTTATCACAGTGAAGGTAAAGCACTTGTGTTATCTTTAGACAAGCTACACCAGATAAAATGACATGCACTGTACATCTGATACTTGTGTTCTATCTCTAGCAGAGCCTCCAGATTCCTTCTTGCAAGATCTCACCCGTCTAGGAGAACCAGAGATTTCCTTATCTGGCTGGCCAAGCTGCCAGAGTGATGCTTTGTAAAAGAACTCATCAGGATATTGCACAGCATGTGGCTGTGGATTTAATTACCACAGCATACCTTATCATCTGCCACACCTTCTCTTTAAAATAGCAGTCCTAATCTTGACTTGTGGTGCTACGGTTATACCTTCCCCATTGTCCCTAATAAAACTCTNCAGTACAATAAATGGGGCAAACTTCTAAGTTGGATATTATGTCTATCAGTATCAGGTAACCCCATTACTTGTCACAGTTTCATTTTTGGTGAAAGAATGAGTTATTCTTCTGCTCTTTGTTATTAAGATCTGTGATAGCTAAAATATGACAGAGGCAGGAAGGTGATCTAGAGGAGTAAGTTTTGTCCCCACAGTCTTTTCAGAAGACCTTTGCTAGGAAGTGGTTTCCAATGGCCCTACA
>WAAD01026568.1:28953-65018 GCA_013389945.1 Fregata magnificens | reverse complement strand
GTTATTTGTTTCCCCTAAAAGAGCAGGAACTTTTCTTGTTTCTACAGAGCTATGTCTACCTCATTACTAAGTCTCTTTGCATCACTTAGAGGTGTGGTTAAACTGCAGTACCTGACTTTCCACTCCTGTGTCCGAGCACCCTGTCTCTTCACTCTGTCACAAACAATGTAGGTGGCAATATTTCCTTCAACAGACAAGAACAAAGTACCTTTAATGTATATTTAAGGTTGCCAGTCACATTGATTGACATAGTGGGCTGCCAGAAGCATTAACTTCTACCTTTAAAAAGGTGTACATTTCATTCTGTTTGTTCAATCTACAGTGGGACAAATACCACTGAACATGAATCATTCATGCTTGCCAGGATCCTGCAAATCAATAGTAACCTTCTCTGATCTGCTGCTTTGAACTGGGTGAGTTTGTAAAGTTCTCAGTCTAAATCCACAATGGACATTGTTTAGAGGCTACTTAAAACAGCCATACAGCATTAATAGAATCAAGAAGGAAATGTTTTCCCTGGCATTTGAAGAAGCATTGCCTGCCACTCATTCTAAAGGGTTTCTTTACTTCTTCAGAAATGTCGTACTGGAAGATCTTTGGGGAACATCCTACTAGCACCAAAACTGTTGTAATAAAATATTATTAACAGAGTTCTCCAACAAGCATTGCAGACTGCATGTACTTTGTCCCATTGCTACAACAAAAATTTGTAAAGAAAAAACCTGTCAGATTTGAGGAAAAGAAAATTTCTTTAGTTGAAACAAAAGCACAGTGGTCTGTGAGATGTGACTTTGCACTGGATTTGTAAGTACACTACAGTAATGAGTACCATAACTAGAAAGAGTGAAAAGTCCAACCATCCTCTAGAGTCATTATGTGCTTAGATAGCAGCCGATGAGCTAATTAAATAAAAGTGAATTAGACTGGAGCCATTCTTGGAAAAAAATAGTCGGCTAATGACTTTGATGAGAAAATGTCAACATACATTTTCAAAGTGTTTCCAGCTTAAAAAATCAGGTACTATTAGTAAATCCTATTCCCTTGAGAAATTTCTACACCAGTTCTTCAGACAGCAAAGACAGCAAACAAGATCCCATACTTCTGAGTTCATAACAAAGCTTAGCTACAAGTATTTTCAGATTCTGCTTTTTTTTGCTTACAATTTTTTATGATAATATATAAGCATTTGTACTCACTCATAGTATCCGATTCCGCTTATGAAGGCTCTTTCCTAATTAATGGGTACCACTGGGCAACATACAAAGAAGATAATCTTATGAAGAGAATCATGTAGACCCAACTATTTCAGTTAAACTCTACCTGGATTTGCTGGAATGGTTCTTTTTGCAGGATTCCCTCTTCCATTTGCAACATGCATGATCAAATTATGGGAGCTGTATTATCTTTACCCCTTTAAACTAAACAGTACACACTTTCTCTGCAGTAAGATCTTAGATTCTAATTTATTCCCACACATTAAAGGAAAAAAATAAGTATTGTGTGCAAACACTGTGTGTGTATGTATGTGTGGGAGGTATTTTGCAATGTAGATGCAGCTGTTGCTTTGTGAGCTGCAGCTAGTAAAACTAGAATTATGAGCTGAAGGTGTCCACTTTCAGGTTCCCCTTGTGGAATTACGAGGCCCCCTTACATTTTTGATCCTGCTATGAACAAATATCTTCGAAGCCTTCCAAAAATTACTTTTGTATTTGTCAGGAGGTGATTTCCATGCAAGATGAGAAGCTGTTTTATTGGCTGTATTGGAAACCTGGGTACTGCTGTCTTGCTGAATCGCATCCATAACAGATAGAAACACTCCTTCTTAAGTTTGGGGTTTTTTTTTTTCCTTTAAAAATGTGGGAATCTGTCCTCCTTTCTCTGTTAAAAAGACATTAAGACTGTACTACCAAGCATTTAAAAGAGAAAAAAACCCCAATAGTCCGTTTACTTCAGTTAAAACAAAAATAAAAAGTAAAAATAAAAGAGTCTGTATTCTGAGAAAAGTCTAACTTCACAACCTCCTGTCTTTTTGCCACTGGACCTATGTCTGATTTATCAGGTAAGTGACGGCGCTGAGGACTAACCATGGTTTGGTCCCCTCTGTTCCCACAGCATTCCTGGGTTACACTTCCCAATTTAGGGACAGATTGTTACTTTGTTTCATAAAGATGCAAATAGGCACCAACAGGGATTTCAAGATGGGATATACATTAGCTTTATAAATGTCTCACACATATTTTTTAAAGTTGGTTATGAATTTATATTCATTACTTTCTCAGGGCCTGAATTCAGCTGGTGGCCCCTAATTTAAGAAATCTAAATATTTTCTTCTAGAGTAGAAATCAATGGGGATTGTTTTTTAACATATAAATTTCTAAATAATACAAGTAATTTGGAAATTTAAGTCCCAGGCATCTAAAATCAGGAAAAGCAGGCTAGAGGATGCTCAAATTTAGGGAATATGATTATTTATCATCTGTGAAGATTATGCCTCTTGAACCTTAGAAGGATTCAGCTTTGATTCAGATTTTACAAATGACGTTATACTACTGATTAGCTGATCTGTTTACCCTTGAACCTAACCTGTCTCAGGAAGCTACAAGCCAGGTTAGGCGAGTAAAAACTGTCATGGCTAAGAAATGGGAGAGGAAGTAGGAGAACAANACAATAAAAACCAGGAAGACAAAGGAATTTTGCCTGCCCAGCAAACAAAATACAATGGTAACAATACTGAACAACAAATTGAAATCTCAGAGAACATATGGGAGAATGCTTTCATAAAATCCAAAAAGAGGATAAATTATTAAATGCTATAGCTATTAGAAACATGAAGGAGATGGAAGCATGGACGCCTGATGTGTACTGATTGCCATGTAGAATTATTTGTTATACAAAACAAGAATCCACAGTACTAGCTCGCATTTGAATGTGTCTGGGCATATATCAGGGTAACAGCCCTGCTGTTAGCATTAAGTAGCTAGTAAATGTATATAAAATAGGCACATTCTCAAAGAATTCTCAAGCACACAGAAAGAGAGAAATACAAGAGGCTGAAATAATTAATTCTGATAAAATGTCAGACCATGAACCCCTACCAGACAAAGTTCTTGTTCCTATTTAAGGCAAGGCGTACAAACATACCCGCAAAACTTCCGACACTGCCAAGCACTTATGATACAGCAACAGGGATCCTTCCTTCTGCCCTTTTGCAAGTCTTACTTCAAATAAACAGTAATATTGAAACGTGACCGAAGGAAGAATGTACCACAAAGCTGGTACAATAGGTAAAGGGCCCATTTGTTTTTGTGTGGGCACTCTTTACACTTCTTACACAGAAATATAAAAATGTTACGTGGCAACCATCAGTGTTAATGCAGCCACACGTGGCAAATGAAATGGGTGTGCCTAGCATAAAATGTTATTACTAGGTTGTGCAAATATGGTAAATGACAATATTTACATGTCATTTACAAATGACAACTATTAGTAAGAAGCAATATAAACACTGAGCAGGCACTTTTTCCCTATCAGGAACCTGTGAGAAATGCTCAGACAAGAGACTTAATTCAAAGTTTACTGAAGTCGAAGAGACTCTTTCCTTGTATTTTAATGGGCTTTGGATCTGCTCTTAAGTTGCAAATAACATTGCAGCTGAGAATAAGAACCTTACCCTAAAGAAATAAGAACAGTTCATAGAATAATGCACTAAAAATTATTAACTTGAAAATTACAAAATGCATTTTCTTATCATGGAATGATTTTGTCTATTTTGTAGCATTACTGTATTCTTCTTCTGTCTCTGGCAAACAAAGGAGATACCACTATACTGTATATTCATCACAGCAGATTTCTCTATGTCAATGAACTAAGCAGGAGCCAAAGAAGAGTTTACAAGTGTAGTATAATTAAAGATTCTTCAAGATGACAAACACAGCTGTGCAAGGAACACAAATGTGATATGTAGAACTTAAAAGCTTTTTGCAGCTCTAGTATTAAAAGTCTGGCTCATTAAGAACCAGTAAGTCTATCACTGTTAGTGTCAAGTCTGACATCAAATATTCACTGAATTCTCTTTTCCCATCCTAGCATGACTACAGGCCTGCTGCTACTGTGTTATTACAACAACTAGTATTTGCACTAGAAAAACGAAGAAAAATATATCTATCATACAGATGTACCGAGAGGCTTGATCAACACATTTAGAGTATTTTGAGTTTGTCAGACTGAAACACTTCACAAAATCAGCAGCCAACGAATCTGTTGACTATTTCAGCAAACACTATTTACATGGAACCTTGTACAAACAGCACAGCCTTGTGATTTATGAATTGTTTTGTAACTAGAATATACAGTCACGGTTGGAAGGTTCAACTATTATATTGCTAAAAAACCACTGTAAAAACTTGCACAGGAAATGCAAGTAAGCCATGTAACTTTACAACAAAATCTTGATTGTTGCTGATACTAACATGATGAGGTTCCAACTTATGCCTGTGTTAAATTAAAATTTCAGCAGACTATATACACACAGACAACATATGAGTCGAAAAATACTCATTCACTTCCACTATGTTGAATGCTGAACCAATTTTGGTTGCTAAATGGAAAAGAAACATGTTCACAGCTTCTGATCAGCTGCAGCCCCTAACAGTGTTACAAACAAAAGACAGTCCTGAAGTTCAACATCAAACCCAAGATAATTATTGCCAGTAGGTGGCCAACAACTGGCAAATGCAATTAACCTATATCTTGCAATGAAGTTTAAGAAGTTAAGCAGCCAGTTCATCACCTAGATGCGTGATTTCCCTCAGAAGTTTCATGTAAGTATATTTTTAGTGTATAGCTACCAAAAATGACTCTGCCACAACACAGAAGTGTCAGAATGCCACATTTTGACAGTTTCCACAGACCTATTTGTAGTTCTGCATCCAGATTCTCAATTTCTTATGCTGGTAAGAAGTTTCTTGGCTGACTAGTCAAACTGAAGTCAAATGGAGAGGTTCCTAACAATGGGAATAAGCACAGTATAGCAATCAGCTTAGAAAAGAGAAACTGTCTAAATAGAAAAATAATTTTTGCTTGAGAAGAGAACAAATCCCACTCAGATACATTGAGATAATAGATGTAGAGCTCCACATTACCAGAGTGTAAAATAATCTTGTTCAAAGATTCCCTGCCCTTTCTTGATCAAGATAACTCACATGGGCAATTGTATTAATCAAGCAGGGCGGATTGGGACATGTCAGGAGATTTAATAAGTTCTGTGGAGTTTTCGTTCCTATTGTTGTGCTAGTTCCTCATGGTTATTGTGATATTCTGGCTCTGTTGTAGTCCACAGGAGATTTATTACAGAGCTCATTACATTAATTTGATACACTTTAATTAAAATATTAATTAAAGATAACTGTAACAAGGGACCTGGAATGTGTTGCGTGAGATCAGTTTCACAGAATGACATGTTGCTTCTCATCTTCAAATGCAGACTTTTAATCAGGGCTGCCACACAAAAGTAGGCTTTCTACTTTATCTCTTGATGGAGACAACATACTGGGTTTTCCAAGGTTGTTCCTAAACTGAGAACTATTTGGGCTTTTTGCCTTACTTATAGTAAATTTCAATTTGCATTGGTTAAGAGTCCTAGAAGTTTTCAGGGATGTAAATGTCTGAATTATAAGTTATGATTCATTATTAGTTACAAAAAAATTTGCAGCAGCGGGCTATTAGAGCAGATCACATGCAGCTGATGCTTCTCTATCTCTCTTTTATATTACCCTGTTCCTCTAATACAAGCTATAAATCAATGGGTTCAGAAATATTCTCCCTTGTGAATAAATCTAGAAAACACAGGCAGCCGACATGCTCAAAAAAATTAGAAGTTGTAAAGGTAAATGATGTGCAAATTACAATGTGGCTTCCCTGTGGATTTCACTGTCTTTGGAAGAGATACAAGTAGCAGTGCCTGGGCATGTGCACACACATACATACACACAAAGAAAATCAGGCCTTCAGATTACCTGTAGTAGAAATTATTTGGAACATCATAAGAAATGGAGTTCCTATTCATCTTCTAAAAGCATAAATACTGAATGAAAGCATATATTAGATTTGAAACATTTACTATCGTGTTCCTTTTGAACTCTAATAGTATACTAATGGGTATGCCAGAAAAATATCAAAGCACAGACAACCTAGAATGCCCAATAGCAGAAGGGCACCTTATTGCATGTGAATGAATGGACAAGATGTACTGAAACAGAGTTTGATCCAACTAATAAAAACAGCAACAGCCGCATCACAGAATAGCCTCAAAATATTCTGAAACATAATGGAAACAAGGTTTAAATTATCTGCATAGTTTTGCTAAAGAACTAAAGATATGAATTTCTACATTTCCTTGAAATCATTTGTCAGCTTGGCCCTCCCTGTTACAGAAAACTTGTTAATAGAGGGATGTTCCTCCTGTCCTCTTCCTAATGATATTATTGGCATTTACGTTTACAGCTGGTGCCTGCTGGTAGTCCTATCACACCTGTGGGGCTTGGCACTCTACTGATCTTATGTGTGTCATGTCTACTGCTCAGAGTTACAGGATGGCTGAGGTTGGAAGGGACCTCTGGAGATCGCCTGGTCCATAGTCTGGCTCTGTCTTTCTAACACCCTCCATCAGCTATTTATATACAGTGATAAGATCTTTGCCGAGCCTTCTTTTTTCTTTGCCAGGTCCTGCACTTTGGTCACAACAACCCCATGCAACGCTACAGGCTTAGGGAGGAGTGGCTGGAAAGCTGCCCAGCAGAAAAGGACCTGAGAGTGCTGGTTGACAGCTGGCTGAACATGAGCCGGCAGTGTGCCCAGGTGGCCAAGAAGGCCAACGGCATCCTGGCTTGTATTAGGAATAGCGTGACCAGCAGGAGTAGGGAAGTGATCGTGCCCCTGTACTCGGCACTGGTGAGGCCGCACCTCGAATACTGTGTTCAGTTTTGGGCCCCTCACTACAAGAAGGACATTGAGGTGCTGGAGCGTGTCCAGAGAAGGGCAACGAAGCTGGTGAGGGGTCTAGAGCACAAGTCTTATGAGGAGCGGCTGAGAGAACTGGGGCTGTTTAGTCTGGAGAAGAGGAGGCTGAGGGGAGACCTTATTGCTCTCTACAACTACCTGAAAGGAGGTTGTAGTGAAGCGGGTGTTGGACTCTTCTCCCAAGAAACTAGTGATAGGACGAGAGGAAATGGCCTCAAGTTGCGTCAGGGGAGGTTTAGATTGGACATCAGGAAGAATTTCTTTACTGAAAGAGTGGTTAGGCATTGGAACAGGCTGCCCAGAGAGGTGGTGGAGTCGTCATCCCTGGAGGCGTTCAAAAAAGGTGTAGACGTGGCACTCCAGGGCCTAGTTTAGGAGTCATGGTGGTGTCAGTTGATGGTTGGACTTGATGATCTTAGAGGTCTTTTCCAACCTTAATTGTTCTATGATTCTATGATTCTATGATTCTCTCCTCCAGGCTGAACAGTCCCAGCTCTCTCAGCCTCTCCGTGCCTGACAGATACTCTAAGTCCTTATTCACCTTTGTGATGCTTCACCGGACTCACTCCAGTAACTCCGTGTCTTTCTTACACCGGGGAGCCCAGAACCAGATGCAGTGCTCCAGATGTGGCTTCATAACATGGATTGTTAATAAAGTATTAACCTCTGATGATCTCAGTAGAAGTTGTCATTAAGGATTGTGAATTAAGAAGGCCTACAAAGTTTTCATTAAATCAAATCAAGACTGATTCAAAGATAGGCTCACAACTTAGTCTAACTCAGCAAGCATGCACCAAAACCAGTAACTTCTAATGAAGGTACAGTTTCAATTCCTCAAAAAGACCAATAATTTCAGTTATATTTTTGCTATGAAGTAAATATAAAGGATAGCGTCTAAATCACTGATAAAAATGTGACATCTGAAAAAGTTCCATACTTCATTAGCTCATTTTAACATACAAAAATTGACATATCAACTTATGCAACAGTTAACCAATACAAATACCTAATCTCATTTTTGTATGCTTACATAGCTTCTCCTTTTTCAATGAAATGACTAAACTGGTGTCTTTCTCTGTTTGTGTGGCACCTTGATTACACAGCAGCTAGTGCAATGGAGATGGCAGAGGGAAACAGGCATAACTGTAATACAAGTAAATACATAGAGAGTAAAAACATAGGAAAAATGTTTAATGAAAACAAATATTGCCTTGTCTTTCATGCAGGTCTGTCTTTAGTTTTGTATTTTAAAGGAAAGCCAGACTTTGTTATGATATCATGAAACAATTTAGAGATCATCTTAGACAAATTTTGGTGTAAAAAAAGGAAAACACATTTTGTCACAGTAGAAAGGTTCACTGATCTACAAAAGTGTTGATCAGATTATTTCTCTTATTTGATTTTTACTGATGAACATAGGAGTAGAATCAGTTTATCTGACAAATAGTTCTATATGTCAGAATTAAGCTGCTCAGTGGAGAAATAACTTTGCATTAAGAGAAGCCATACCAGATGAGAAAAACCCCAAATCAGATATCTGATTGCCAGGAATAGGTAATTATGACTTATTCACATAAATAAGCAAAACATCTATTTATGTCTTGATGCCATATATGTTGGTGCTGACGATGGAAAATTTCTTCCTGATCCTGTGGAACACAAATTCATACTTTCTAATGTGAATATACTACCCTTACCTTTTGCAAACATCCCGAATGTATTACAGCTTCCTTCTCACTCATTTCCAGTAGCAAACATGCCTTCAGGTGATAATTACTAGGAATTTATACCCTTTTCTGCTAGTTCTCAAGTCTGTCCACTTAAAAGAACACTATATTTAAAAAAAAAAAATTTGTTCACAGTAAGATGAACTTCCTCACCTTGAAGATAATGAAGAAAATGAAGCAAGACAAAAACGCTCTCTGCAGAACCCAGGTACTACAGGGAAGCATTGCGGCTTTGAAATAGATGGCTCCTGTGGACTGGTCTTGTAGCAAGCTGCTGCTAACTGCCATGTGGCCATCTGACATTTGTATTCAAATTAAGAGAAACAGGGTTCCCAAATAGCTATGGGAAATGCTAATTTGACGTGATTATGATGTGTACAGAAAACCAAAGGTAACAAGATATTATGGATACATCTGATTTTGTAAACTGTTTTTACTCTGTACTTGAAAACCAGCACTTTAGGCTTCCTACATGTTATACTAGAAAAGGATGTTATGGATTGGTGATTTTTTTCTTGTAGCATTGAACCAATGCCTGGCAATACTCATTTTTAAAAGAGTTCTGCTCAGTTCATTCATGTAAAAATTCCCATTTGCATTCTAAATTATCTTTCTGCTGTAAGTAACAGATCCATTTATAAATGTTTAATAAGAAGCTCTCTAAGTAGGTCTAGAAGGCTAGCCTAGCTAATCATAGTATTGTCTTGAATATATATTTTTTTAAAATGACAGTATTTTTATATTAATGTACTTGCACTAAATCTTTACTTCTTACAGACAGTTTCATACAATTTTTAGAAAACCTTATATTTTAGGGAACAAACTCCTTTCCAGGTATCGTTATGAAATGAAAAGAGCATAATTTTTTTCCTCTTTTAAAATAGAGAAAATTAAGATTGTGATCTGTGATTTTCTACATATTAGTATTAAGAATCAATATTGAAGGATCAAGTACGAGTCAAAGTCTACTGAGTTTGTACTAAAATGAATCACCAGTATGGTCTGACTTAATGGCACAACTTCAGTTTTTCTGTATTGACTCCTGGCATTTCATTTATTGATTCCTTTCTCCATCCTCATTTTAGTGAATGTTAATCTCTAAGGCTACTCGGCAAACAATGTTCCTCAGCTGACTATCCTAACTCACTAGTACAGGACCTGCCCCATCAGGAAAAAAAAAAACCCTCTCAATCATATTAGGTAGACACCGCTAATGAAGAGCAGTGATATACCCTGGTATATCAGAAGACCTCAGTCACCCATAGCATGGGCAGAACAGTCCCCAGGGATAGCCAGAAAGGGCTAACAAAGGCCACCAATGGCACCACTTGGCATGCTTGGTGACTTGTTACCTACACTGTGAGGCACAGCCAGGCAGACGTCTCATCAAGTAACGGTCTGAAGGCAGGCAAATCAGGGAGCGCGCATGATTCACAAACAGCCCTCAGAAGTCTGTGGAAGACATAGCTAAACAGGTCCGTAGACTAAACTTCCAGCAGGCAGAAGTACGATTAGAACTTCACTATAAAAATGAAATTGTGGAAACTGGGTTGCCTTCCTTTCTTTTCAGCAACAGATATCTGCGTATATTCATTCTGTGTATTTGTTGCTTCTTGATAGGATATTTCTGTTTGTGAAGAATGACAAGTTTTGCTGTGCAAAAAACCTGCTGCTTGTCTGCTTTTGGAACAGTGAGAGTAACTTCCAGGCTGAAATCAGTCTCTTAAGATATCAGAACAGCAAAGGCCTGGAAAAGTCTGAGAATACAAATACCCAAACCTTATTAAGTGTTGGGTTTGTTTCCTAGCAGTTGAACTATTTCCTAGCATTTAAACTATTCTCTGTCAAACTGTATCTTTTATCAAGACTTCCTACATCATAGGGTGATATTACAAAAATAACGCACAGGTAATATTTCAATGTGGCTGGTATGAGTGGAGGTACAAGAATAGGGAAAATAAAGAGTTAGACAGACCACAAAGCCTAGAGGCCTCATGCACTGTTTGTTGTCAAACACTAATAGTCTAGTTTGATGTTTCTGAGAGTGATGTAAAACACGGGGTAACCTTTGCCCATTCCTTACTCTGGAATTCCCAGGTACCAAATGCCACCGAGGCAGAGCATCTTCCCTGGGACGGCTGCCAGCACTGTGAGTACAGCTTGCTGAAAATAACTTGGTGCCAAGAAGATGCAAAGGGCAATCACTTAAAGGGAAAGATGCCGTCAGATGATTTAGCACAAGCGCAAAAAGACTACAGCAACAGTGAGAGAGGAATATGTGTATTTCAAGTGAGAGCTAAGTGACAATTGCAAAGCAACTGCTGCAGTTTCTAGAACTTATTTCATTAGTTACAATAATTTCAGGTGCCTGTAGGCAGATTTATTTTAAATTTGTATTGATTTCTTCAGAATGATTGAGAAGCTGGAATCTAGACAGAGGTGTAGCCTGATTTGCTGATGTGCTAGTGACAAGATGAGATAATTGTGCCAAACTCATTTATTTATGAACAAATGTTTGTTGGGAGATATGGTGAAGGCTACGTAACTGCAGTGTTAACCTTGTTATATCAGAATAAAAGATAGCACAGGAAGACATTAAGAATGAGGCAGATCCCAGAAAGACTTGAACTGTTAGATGGTTTGGCTCTTCAAAATAAAACGCAGTAGAGATTAGTTGCCAGAATGTTAACATAGGACTTACGTAAAGCATGTAATCCAGCAAGGCCAGGTTGATAAAACAGGAGAGCAGGATTTTTCTTGTTATCAGACTCAGATATAAACTGAACACAAAAACTGGAAACAATGCTACTTTCTTTATGTAACACATACAACCCTCTTCCATATGTGGAAGATTACGACAAAGCCAAGCAGACTTTTCCTTGCACGTATAAGAAGGGAATTTGGTTTATATCTACTAAGTTTTCTGTACCGTGCAGTTTTTCAAGACCCCTTGACAGGTTAAACATCCAGTCATAGATCTGATCTTTCACTTTGCGAGTTTCTGTTAGATCCTATTTTTTTTCCCAAATCTGTATTTAATAACTCACAAAAAATTCATAATTAGAATTTTTTATACTGTTATAAAATTTAGAAGGATATACAAATATTTCAAATCCACAGATATATTCTGTCAGTTTTCCAAAGCAACCATTGAATAAGTATTTTACAGAATTTCTAAAAATGTTATAATAATTGAGTAATTGATTGCTGGTACTCTGAACTGGTATTGTCAAGACCTGCAGAGACATTGGAATTTGCTCAGTATTCGAACACTCCTATATGCAAAACTATTCACATGATTAAATACATTGTTAGAGATCTAAAACATTTAGAGTATTTAAAATCCCCGTTCTCCATATGAAAAAAAATGCATGGCCATATTATTATTGTTGTGGAACACATTACTTGCAGGTACTGCCATCATGATTTTTCTTTCACATATTAAGTAAAATTGCCATAATAAATTCTCGAAGAATGTGTGAATGCTCCAGATATTCACATGTAATGAGATGTCACAGGGTGACCCAGTGAGGTTAATAAATGTTCTGGAGTAAATAAATAATGATCATCATTGCTTCTTGGTTCTAAAAGTCAAATCTTTAAGTTTCCAACGCTCTTCTCAGATTTTTTCTATTTTATCCCTCGTCCTCAAGGGTGAATACTTTCCAGTACTGCATAAACTAGGACTGTAGTTTCTGTTATATATGATTTGTTGTCTCAATTATTCTCTTTTAAACATGTGATGATTTCTTTGAAAAATTGGAAGAAATATGTCTTGCACTTGGAAAGGAAAGTGTTGAGGATTATGATAATCCTCAGTTTCTTGGCAGCTCGTTTTGAAATTTCACAGAGATGTCTCCTATACAAACAATCTTTATCCTGATGCTGGAGACAGCCTTTATGTCACCAGAATCGTGCGGTCAACAATCGTAAAGAAACCTGTGTAAAGCTGGACCCAAGCCCCTGAGTACCATGACATTGAACAGATTAAATATTTCTATGGGCAGCCAGCATAGAAATACTGGAGGTCAAAAGATCAAGACTTAATGGAAACAAGGAGAAACAGTGATGAAATAGACTTAATATCAGCAATTTTATAGTCAGTATTGGATGGAGGAAGGTGCATTATTACAGATGCTTAAGACAGCAAGATACAGTGCAATGTTTCCCTGTCGTTCTCTGTGTCCACCCTTTCCTGTTTCTTCCTCCTCCACCCTTTCACTCACTATCTGCCCATGCTCTGCCTGCACAATGTGAAGCAGAGCCAGGGTTTTAGGGTCAGAGATGACAAATTCTCTGAGGGAGATTCTGGTTGGAGCTACACAGCCCTGGATGTGGCCAGTGATGCCAAGGAAAGGTGCACTGTTAGCAGAGCTATGGGATCAGTCAATTTAGCAGTCTCTGCTGTGGGGGTGCCTATAGCTCCAGGGTATGTAAGGTTTCCACCCTGCCTGCTGAAACGAGTCTGTGCTTTGGGTTCAGCGGGAGGTGGGCAGAGTTTGCACTCAGTGTGCATATGGTAGGTGAACCGAAACCTTAATTTTTATTGTTTTAAAAAAAATATCAGAGATGCTTGAAGTCATTCTATCCTCAGTTTAGGAAGAACTCCAGATCCCTAGGACACAGAGCAATTTTCCATAACAAATTATTTATTTTATGAAATGGGAAATTTCCATAGTAGAATACTCTGTCAACATAAACTGCTTATACAAATGTTTGGTTGTTCTGCAGTCAAATAACTAGATTCATATACAGAGAATAGAAGACCTAAATATTATATTTAAACACTAAACAATTTCTGAGTTAATAAAAAATAATTTTCTGAGTTAGAAAATCTGGAGTGACAAAAGCTTGAATCTCCAACTCTTAAAAGATATTTATGCACAGATAGAGAAGCCATTTCCAAAATGTAGCCTTTAATACATTCGTGTTTCCTGAGTTTTTATCTGTGGGGAATAGAGATGTCTTACTTAAATGAGACTTACTTATCTGACTAACGTGTTACATACAACATTTTCATACTCTGCTGGTACTGCAACACACTTTGCAACATAGAGCAATAGCCTTAAATAATCTCTTAGCTCAATACAATTTTTCCTAGGTTAGCATTTCATTTGGTATGAGTCTGAACATGATATCATGTTCCTATTTGGGATCCAAAGTCTCTGAGACCATCTCTGCTTGCCTTTCTCCCTTTCACTCTGTTATCAGTCATAATCAGAAATGTTTCTGATGTTTCGTGATAACCGAGATATACCTTCCCCTTATGCCTGCCTACAGTCTGCCTTAAGGTGATGCATTGACTTCCTGTAAGGATCTGCTCAGAGTTCAGAAGGACAGTGTAGTTGTAATGGTCCACAATCAGAAGACAAAAGATTTTCTTTCCTTTGATATTTCAATTTTTAAAAACTAGTTAGATGATATAAAATTCTTTATCCCTAAATGTAGTAATAAGATAAGTCAATCTTGTGGTCTTTGGTTTTCTACTCTCTAAAGAAAAAAAGAATTTCAAAAAAAGTGAGAAAAGAAAAAATTGGGAAGTTTTTAGAAGTAGCAAGCAGCTGCTGTGAATATAATATAAAGTATGGACAGAAGAGGAAATACTGCATTAAGCAAAAGCTCAAGAGTTTAAGAAAAAAAGAAAACACATATGCTTATGAGTTAGAGAAAATTATTTTATATTTCTGAACAGAGGTGGATGTAAAATGTTTGCCCCAGCATGCATCCTCCAGTTCTTCTACAGAGCAGAGAGTTAGCTGAAGATAACTCTGCCTCTCCTAGTGAAGTGCAAGTAGCATTACTTTTATTTTTAATAGAAATTAATATTATAATAAAACTATAATCAGTAACCATTTGGCTATTTCTAGTATCACAAGGTCCAACCCTTTTGAAAACTCTGGCCTACCATTTTGTTGAAGTCTACCATAGCATGGCTGATGTGACATATTTGACATTTTGATTTTAAAAAATTCTGAGGACCTCACGAATACAGTGAAGTCAATGGCAGCATTAGGTACTTCAGCAAGGCACAGGCTTCAAAATGAGCTCCCCAAAACATTTTAAAGAAGTGGATAATTTTGCAAATTCTGAGTTTGCTCTTTAAAAGAATCTTCAAGTCAAACGAAAACTTTGTTTCTATGCCTCTGTTTGTAAAAATAATAATTGTAAAGCCTCCCTTAAAAAATGCCAACGTTTTCTTTATTCATCAATGTGTTCAGAAACTTTCTCTTTCTAAATTATAGTTTTCATTAATGTATCCTTTTATATTAGATTCTACTAGAACAGTGAATGCCATCGCATGCATGAAGCATGAAAAATGTCTTATCATTTCTTATACCATACATGATCGTGTCACAACTTAGGTTGACTCAATTTCATATCTGCCTGGGCTAAGACCAAGGCCGTTCCCTTTTACATGACTGACTTTCCAAGGAGTTCCTCTTCCAGCCCGGGGGTGGGGGGGACGCTGCAGGAACACTGCCTGAGGTTCATGGGCAAGATGCAGAGGAACATTAATTAGTAAACCACCTGTGTGCTCAGCAGGTACTTGACTCTGAAAGGCAGTGAGGGCAGTTTAAGGGATCAGCTGAAAATTACACCACCACTGGTGATTTTGGTAGAAACATCTAGGGGTGGACTGACTCTTCATAAAAGCTTTCCTGATCTCCTTGTCACTGAAATCTACAGGTATCCTATACCTCAGAACCACCCTATCACTCTCTACAGTGTCAATTATTTGTTGCCAGCACAGACAAATCTGTAGTGTGTCAAATGTGGGGGTAGAATGTGTTGAATCTCATCTCCCAACAGGAACCACAAGAGCAACTGTGTTGACAGTATTATTCATATTTGACTTTTTAATGTAAATTAGCTGAAACAATTTTTTCTCTCTGCTGCACTCAAGTGGCACTTCTCTGCAGAATTCAGTGGTATCACAATTCAGATCCCAGTTTGCCATGGAGGCTGACTTACAATAGTGACTTTATAAATTAATTATTGTCTCGTATATTTGCAACATGGACAAGAACTCTCTGGTTTGTTCAAAGGCATTAGATTTGCTTGTGTTGAACTTAATAAAGTGTAAAACAGTTTAGGTAATGAAGAAGTTGTTAACATCAGATTGTGACTAATTTTCTGTCTGCTACTAGGAGAAACAGCATTAGTTCCCGTGCCAGAACCTATAAATCAGTGTGGTGAAAAGGTAATTTTTAGACAAGTGTTCTCAGGAGAAAGTGAGGGTAACAAAGAGTCAAAAAGGAGAAATGCCCCTTTAATATAATCTTTCAAAAAATGTCTTTAGAAATTGAGAAAGTAGCTCAGAGGCTTTTGAAGTTATCCCAAAATCAGAGCTGAAGAACGTCAACTGTCAAAGTACTGTCAACAGATGATGATTAAAGGGTGGCTACATAGCACTGAGACCTCTGTGCTAATTGTTTTCTACGTTTTAAACATCTGGACCTTTTGAGACTTTTTTTAGAAAATGGTTTGTTTATTTGCAAACTAATTTTCATCAGCTATCATAAAAAGGTGCAATGCCAAACACAGATTGACATTAAATGCTTTTTGTTTTATTCTTTCATGAAATATGAAATAGTTTTTACTAATACTTAGAAAACAACAGAAGTCAGCTCAGGCTTGTTCACGTTAGTAGTAAACATGATTAAAAGTTAAAAAAGGATTAGCCAAGTGATGCTTTGTGGGTTTTAAACTAAACCGTGAATGTCATGTATTAAGTGGTCCGGATGAATGTGAGGCTGCACCCCAAGAGGCTTTCTGACCAGCTGACATATTTAAACATTATAATCCTCCCTTTCTCATGTTATTGGAGTTAAAATAACGTTTTCTATGGTGCAAAAAATAAAAAACCAAACAGAATCCCACACTCCTTTACTCTGCTAGAGAAGCCCTAAAGGGCTAAATTTGGGGGAAGGATGAGGAGAATAATAATACATCTGTGGTGCATGTGCAAGCCTCTTTATAAAGCAAGTGTGTTTCACAGATGAAAAACTAACCACTACAAGGAAATCTTAACATGAAGAAATAATCTCTTCAGCACTATATAGTTATCACATAAATAAAACATGGAGTGCTGTTATTTTTTTTCACTTATTTTCAAAATAAGAAGTAAAAGTAGTACAAGGTCTATTGGGAGGAGGGTGAGAAGAGGACTGCTGAAAGATTTGGAAATTCAAGGCTTCGGTGACCTTTGAGCTTTCAGTTCAGGTGCTATAAAACAAAAAGTTCTAAGCAGACTTTTCAAAATGGTCACTGGATTGGAACCAGATTTTCGGTCACCTCTGCCCACTAGCAGGCACCCAAAGCAAGCAAAGTCTCTGTGCCCCTCAGTCGTCACAAGCAAGGTGGGAATTCTGTAGCTGCAGTGAGATTTTTTTCCCTCAAAATATATCCGGGCTTTCCTCTTAAAATCAACAATTTGTTGGAACAAAGCTGTTCAGGAGGAGGTGCTCATTCGGAGAAAATGCCCATTAGAAAGGTTTCTCGGGTTCAGGACAGAACTCCTGGAGCTGCAGGTGGAGATCTGCCTGAAACAACCTTCCTGTGCCACTTCAGCCATGGAGAAGCTCTGGTTTCATGCTGGGGCTCAGCGTGGGGCAGCGGGCTGTGGGATCCATCTGCCAGACCCCGTGAACACAGAGTTCAACCCTTGGGGGACACTGCAGTGGTAATCTACCCTAGGAAAGCCAACACAAGCAGAGAGGGAACTTGAATGTTTTTCTCCCATACCCTCTTGAGAGCACTAACCACAGGCTGCTGGCTACTTCTGTCTGAGGTAGAATGGGAAAACATTTCCCAGGCAAGCTCTCGTGCACAGCAATTTTTCAGATTTGGCCATTTCATTTAGAGGCTAAAGTGAATTTGAACTTTTTTGAAAGCTTGACCAATTCTATCAGCTTTGATGATGATATATAGCATGAACTTCATTCAACATCCTTATGTTGCACCGGTTTTTGTTACCATACTATTACAGAGGTTATATTTTGGTAGTGGATATTATTATTATTATTATAGATATAGTTTTGTGGTTCAAAGAGACAGGATGTTACAGCCTTACTACAAGAAAAATATCTTGTGATACAACGCAGTACATGTTGGTCCCTAAACAAAATTACTATTTCCCCATTATTCCTCAGCTTTTAAAATTATTACTTACACAGCTGTGTCATTGAAGCAGATCATGGTCTACACTGAAAACAAGCGAGATCAGCCCCCTCTGTATTAGCAGATGCTAGCACATAAGCTAAAAATTAACTGTGAGGTTGTGATTTCAAATAAAATCTGGTGAATGGTTTTTTTTCTGTGAGAAAGGGAAGGAGAGAAGGGAGGTTTAGAGGGTGATGGAAGGGAAAGAATGCATCACAACTTCTGCGGAGCCATCAAAAGCAGCCCGATGGTACCGCAATGCTGAGGAAGTTGTGGAAAACCGGTATGAAACAGGTACGGCGAAAGGCTAATGAGCCTAAAATTTGATCTAACTGGTGAAGAGGAGGAGTGCTTGTAAGACCTGAAGGCTCCTCGGGTCTCATCTTTCACAGATATAAATTGATGGAGTCCTATTAATCTCAGTGGAACCACGCCATTTTACACTCTCACACACCGATCCAATTTGGGTCTTCTTTTTCTCTTTCAGTCGTTCTGCTTTTTAAAGCAGTCCTACCAAAACAAAGCAACTGTGCACCTGAGGAATTTGCTTGGTGAAGAAATACATTCCAATTTTATCTTTCTAGCTGGCACTTACACTTCGGTCGAGAAAATGAAGGGGTTTTTTAATAACAGAATTTTAGAATTTGGAAAATATACTTTCAGTATAGTAGTTCTCTCTCCACAGTACGATATTTTCCACTTTATTTGGTATTGTAAGGGCATTTTCAAGAGGACTTTTTAAATAACAGTGTCCTCAGATCTGCTAAAGCAGAAAGCAACTCACTGTCCTCCCAAGCCTTGAACAGGCAAAGCTCCCTCCTCTCCTTTGCTGATGTGTGCAAGTTCTCCTTTATTAATCAGGACTAATTATTGTTTTCTTGGCTGTCTTACAGTCTTCTAATGACCATATTGATTAAACTGGAGATACACTGCCTAATTAAATTTATGATGGCCATTCTGATGCCACTTGAACATTGTTATTAATAGACATTCAGATATTACAGCAGTGTGTGAAACAGAAATGCCTATGAATAAGTAATACAGAGCCAAGTCATATCCCAGCATTTGAAACAGAAAGGGGCAGTAGCCTGTTTCAACATAGTTGCCAGTTAACATAAAGCCAGAAGTGTGCTTTCTCCATGAAGACCTCATGCATCTGCTTTCATCTCTCTTTGGGTGTCTATGTGAGGTCTTCTCCTCCTTCCCAGCAGCCTGGTACACAGCAAGTCCTCGTTCTATCTAACCTTCTCAGAGGTTTAAAGCCAAATATAAGTGGTAAAGTGAGGGAAAGGCAAACCCAAATGTCAGGTGTTGCCCATATTTAGCGTACTTCAGTGTGTAACTGCATGCATAGGTGGAGCTCACAGCACTGCTACACCCTCAGTTTCTTGTGGCAACTGGTGCTCTTCTACAGAAATATTAAGCAGATGCTGTCCTCTCGGGCTGTCTAAGCAGAGGTCCCAGTTCTTGTTCTATATCAGGATCATCATACATAAAGGGGAAAATAGCTGTACCCTTTGGATGACAGCTGAATTCTTGGGAAAGTACTAAGGCATTTCATGTCAATATGTGTTCATTTCTAAAGCACAGCAACCACCTGGGAATCGTCGTCTCTCTTTCCAAGGGATGAGTCCTTGCTCACTGATGGTAGCTCTGCCACCCTGTATTAGGACAAGCCCCAGAGCTTAGCTAGTCTTCACAAGCACTGTAGGAAGTCTGCTATCGAAAAAAGGTTGGGCAGGGGGAAAGAAAGGGAATAAGAACATGAAAGTACAGACCCTTTCTTTCAGAAGGAATATAGGGCAATTTCCAAAGGGAGCAGAAATGATTACAGGGTAGCCCAATATCGTCTTCCAGGAGTTCTCTGGCTGAAGTTGAGGTTTCTTAATTTCACTTTTACAGATGTGTATTTCTCTGAGCCATCTCTGAGTTGCTGCATATTCAGTCAAAACATGCCTACCTCCCACTTTATTCTTGGAAAGGTAATGATCGTCCTTTCCAAAACATCTTTCCTACATACAGAGGGGTTAGTATCATAGACTCTGCTACGAATAACCATGCAGAAAATTGTATACAGGTCCTGACATCAGTTGCCCCGTAAGCATGTTTTTATGCCTCTGTGACAATTAGCTAAACTTAGTTTGACAGGAGGTTTGGTGCTCTACTTTTAAAAACTTTATACTGCCAGCATTAACACACACCATAGTGAGATATTAGTTGGTGAGTTTTCTCATACCAGAAATTTTTGTGGGTAACTAGTATAAACCTACCAGCTACAGAAAAAAAAAAAAAACCCCTGCAACTATCTTCTTCTAAATATTTGTTTCTTATTTTTAAAATAACCTGCTCAAAGACAAATAAATCTTGCTGTTTGTGTCTGCATGCAATTCTTCTTTAGCTAAACTGTAACAAATTTGTCTCTGTGTGTGGCTGGGAGAATCCTAACTGCTCATCTGCACCTATTAAGAGGGAGAGATCATCAGCTATGTTTATCCGTCCAGGCAACCTGGATGTCTTATTTGGCTGGATAGTAAGCTAGCAGAAGCATATCATATACCACCATAAGACTATGTGGCTTAAATAAGTAGCTAAACTGAGTTCTCATCCATCCTCACTCACAGCTCCCACTGGGAGGAAGAATGGAATAAGAAAATCAAACTCAATAGGGCCCTTTCATTAGTTTAATTTATATAGTTCAACACTGTTTACATAATAAAATGATAGCTATAGATTTTTCACTTTCTAAGAACAGAAAAGTGAAAAATGTGTATCAAAATTACAACATTGATGGACTGCAGATACCATGGTATTAAATGTGTGCAAAAGAAATGCTTAAATCATTTGACTGTTATTTTTTGAGAATTGTCTCTGCCCCAAAGTTTTCACTTACAGTCTTGCCCCTGAAGTCTGGCTTCTGGAACTGCTCTCTTTTCTATCTGATCTGGCTCTGATTTGTTAATTTTCTACTTTAAAACTGGAGGCTTTAAAACAGATAGCTATCACTAGCCCAGATCTGAGCACTGTGAACCCCAGCAATATATCTCCTGAATCCCACAGTCTGTTACAGGAAAACAGAATTGATAAGTTCAGATGCTCAACTATTGTTTTCTAATGCAATTTTCTCAGAATGGTGCTGTAGTAAGAATAATAATAAAAATAAAATTAAAAAGTGCTCTAAACAATTTTCAGGAAGATAGAGAAGAATTCTTTTTGCTAAAAAATCTTTCAGAAGTTGACTTTGCATTTTAAATTTCTATAAGTTAATTAAATAAATTGTATTAAATACAACAAATACATTCTATCTCTCTAGTATTTACTCAAAGGTAATACTTCATACCTGACAAATTGCTGCTACTGTCAGAGGACACATGATTTCCACTCATTTACTGTGAAACCACAGCTGCCTAAGTTGATGCACCTCGTGTTGGCCAGAGAAAGAAAAAGCATCAGAACTTCTGAACTGCTTTTGAACACTTAGGCTGCACATCTGTGTCCCAGTGCCCCCAGGGTATAATCTCAAAATAACATCAGTTCCACATCCTGAAGCTTGTGACTGAAAAGTGCAATTTTCACACTAGATGTAAAACACTGCAAGTGTAAAAATTGATGTCCCTGCAAGGACAAGCCTGCTTTCTGGCTGAGGAACAAGAAAAATGAATGTTATAATTCCAACATAGAGAGTCCCTCTTCCACCCAATATGGATGTGGGAGGAGGAAGACTGAGCCATCATTTAATTACAAAACACTTAATTTTGTTCTGGCAGCTGGTAGGACCCCAGCTGTCCCTTTCACTTTCACCCTGTGACAAACACATGGAGCGCTGTAATAATTTCAAGCACGAAAATGGAGAAAAGATGAACAATAGTGAGTTGCTAAGAATGCTCATTTGCATGGAATGTCTTCCTGGCTGCCCCAAATGATTTGCTTTTCTGTTAGCCCAACTGCGTCAAGAGCCTTTGGCCATATATCTAGCCTGATTACAGGACAGATTAGGTCTTAAACATTTCTTATGATTAAATAAAGAAGCATCAGGTTTTAGTCTATTGACAGTAACGGCTTGGTTAGTAGCTGGCATTTCTGCTTCATACAGCTCCTATAAAGGAAATCAGCAGTACAAGAGACGTTTTTTCCCTATGAGACTGAAAAATTACAAGAAAACCATATATACGTCATAAAATATCAATTTTCAGACTGTTTCTCATTAAAATATGCTTTAACTACTGGTAGAAGAACCATGGGGTGAGTGAAAAGGAATTACGTATGATTGAGTGTCTCAATTATACTTGATAATTGCAGTGAAGACACTGGAAAATCAGTCTGCTTCAATGACCTACCTAGAGGTCTGGTAAGGGCAAGCAGAGGGCTGGATTTCAGAAGGAAAAAGCACATAAACGGGAGGAAGGGGAGGAAACAGCTGTTGTTATAATGGTATATTTATATACTGGTTTACAGAATTAAACATTTCATAATTTAAAAAAGTGATCTGCAATACATTGGATCAGACTCAGCAGAGTATGCCTTACTCCTCTGCTCGAATCACTAGAACTTCACTGCTGACAGCTCTTGTCCACCTTACAGAAATAAACTCAGAATGAGCAGACATTCATATCACATGAAACTTCTGCAATACAGACTTTTTTTTTGAGACAATGTGACTGCAAATGTCAGTGTTTCATCCACTGCAGAGAGGCCAACCTTAAATTGTATTTTGTTCTTGATGCTCAATTGAGAATGTTCAGAGAAAGCATTGCAGATAAACTTTTCTTAATAAAGTAGAAAAAGTGTCATTTCCTCAGCTGAAGTCCTCTTAGCATATTTACTATTGGTATCACCAGTAGCAGTTGCTACGAAACACAGATGCAGCAAAATGTAGATTACAGAGCTTAAAAATGAAACTTCTCTAAAAAATGTTTATCAAAAGAAGTGAATAATTTAATCATAGGAAATTACTATAAACAAATGTCTTGTAGACTGTCTTTTGGAAATGTGGACATCTTTGTGTAGTTACAGGGATGTTCCTTACAGAACAGGCTATAGTCCTTATAGACTGAGGTTTCCCCTTAGTCAAATTTACTAATTAACCATCTAACAAATACTATATTAACCTTTATAAACTTGGGGCTAGAGAAGCAGCGCTTTAGTTTTTGAAAACAGCTGGCAGTTCATGTAGTAAGACTTTGAGGAGGGCTGGGGAGGACAGAATGGCATGGAGATTACAGAATAACAGTTCAACTAATGAAGCTGGACTTTGGGTTGTTGGATGGTATGAAAAAAAAATCCTCAAGTACCTTAAAAGAGATGGGGCACTAAAGAGTTTATCTGTGACAAGCCTCTTTGTTTCTACAGTCGTCAGTGAAGATACAGCAAAGGAAATGGAGGAGCTGCAGTTATGCATTTGCAATACACAAAGTCCTTGTTTTCCCACTAGGCACTGCAGAATAGCAATTGTCCATTCACAGCACATATCACATCCTCTGCATTTCAGAGCTAATATTTTTGCAGTCCTTAAGCTAGCATGCTTCAGCCTAGTGTAGTTCATTTTTGTAACCCTTTGAGGTGCATTGCATGAGGTGGGTGTGCTCATGTTCTGTTCCTTGTCATATGAATTGTTTTTTCAGGTATAATTTTTAAAGCTAAACTAAAAGATTTTCCAATTGCAGAGGGTTTATATCTACAGCAACACCTCAAACAGAGCTGTAAAAAGTCTTGTTTCACAAATTGGGAAAATATGAAGATTGCTAGTCATTGAGCATACCTGCATATTAATCCAACTAACAATAGAAATCGGCTGTGTTGGCTGAAATATTTTTAAGACCACTCATACACACAGAGAGAGACACACACACACACACAAGCTCTGACAAGTGGCTCCTCCTCTTGTATTTTAGAATCACACTCCTGAAAACAATGTTAGTTTTATGCTAGCAGTTGCTTTCGTTTCCTGCAGCACACACTGTCCATTGTAATGTTGGAATACTCATTCAGGGCAGATCACTAGCTCAAATATGAATTGAACCTATATGCCATCAAACAGACGTCAGGCTACCTTACTTCAACTTCCAAGCAAATTTCCACCTTTCTCTGTTTAAGTAGCAAAAGCTATCTGAAAACTGATGTTGATATAAGACTATCAGCTCCCTCCCTTCCCACTGAGGATCTGCTTATAAGTCAAAGTGCAGGCTGCTTCTTAATTTTGAACTTCTGAACCCAAATCAAGTAAAGCAATCTTAGCATGTAGTAAAAAAAAAAAATTAGGTGGTATGTGTACTCCTAAAAATGAGGCTGATATTTTTTTCTGCTTGATTTGTTTCTTTCCAACTCTGTCTCTCTCTGCTCTAACTCTCATACAAACTCGCAGCCCCCTCAGGATAAGAACGAGTTTCTGCTTTCTTCTCCCTTCATCTAAGCCAGCCAAGTCCCAGGTCTCCTCTCCTGCCACAGAGCAGTAGGAAAACATATAGAAAAAGCAATCACACTTTCCTCAGTGGGGTCAGAAAGGACTACAACAACAGATTCTTTCTGCAATCTTCTTTCGCCATCAAATGGTTAAATCAACATAAGTTAAAATTTTCATCTAGTTTGAATAAAGAGAAAAAGGGAGGAAACTCAAAAACCGGTTGCTGTAGTAACAATCACCAGTAAAAATCTTTTCCACTAAATAATAGTATTATCTCCCTCTCCCCCTCACAATTTTAGTTCCCCTTCAAAAATAATCATGCTGCCTCTTTTAGATTTGCTGTACATACCTCAACCATTAAACAAGACATTTAACCATAGTGGCAGTTCTGTGACCTTTGAATGCCGTGAAATCTCTAAGCGGTGCAGCTTGTTCATGAAGACTTGTACTGCAGAATCCAGTAACTGCATCCAGGATTAGGAATAGAATTAAGTAACAGCAGCAAACAAAAATAAAAATAAAATTAAAAAAAAAGAAAAAAGAAAAAAAAAAAAGAAAAGAAAACCTCCCCAAGTCCCCCAACCCAGCCAATAAAACCACCTTAAGAAGCAAAAAGACTCGGGAAGAGAGTGCACTTTTCTGCCAGTGTAAGGGCTGGGGTAGAGCTGAGCTTGCTGCAGTCTGCCTGCCTGTGTTAGCGAGCCGAAGGCCGTGCAGGGCTGGGAGGTGCTGTCAACTGCCACAGGCGCGGGAGAGCAGACCAATCCGCGTCGGCACTGTCAGCTCAGTGGAGTGAAGCCTTTTCTGTTTATGTTTCCTCATTTCAGGAGTGACGTCAAAGGGTTTAGTTTTTCCTCTGCATGTGCTATTAATTTTAAACGACTACTATGGGAAGAATGTGGCAGTGATTTAGGCAGGCTACCCTACTCGAAAGAAACCAGAGTCATGACTTATCTGTCCTGGATTTAGCTTCGAAATACTTAATAATGAGAGGTACCAGAAAGATACAAAATGTCCTTACAAAATGGGGAAAGGCTATAAATATGCTTATATATATTTAAGTGTTCTTAAATATACCCAATATGTTTCCCAGTGAGAGCTATTGTCTGTATGGGTTGTGGTGCAAAATCAGACCTGATTCTGCCCTTGCCCTGAAGTAAATCAGGAACTGCTTCTCTAAATTCAGTGGTGTC
Organism: Fregata magnificens; assembly: GCA_013389945.1. Classification (NCBI taxonomy): domain Eukaryota; kingdom Metazoa; phylum Chordata; class Aves; order Suliformes; family Fregatidae; genus Fregata; species Fregata magnificens. The sequence goes on along the minus strand of WAAD01026568.1, from coordinate 39,522 downwards.
ACGCCAGTGTAAACCTGGTGAAAGAGATAAGACTGAGACTACTGTACACATCCCTTTATCAGTCAGCACTAGCTAGATTGCAAATTAGCAAACTTCTTTCATTACCATGTCAGTCACTGATGCAGTCACCCTTAAGGTCTGCTGCTCCGGGCAAACACCCGTTCCACCAGCAGATTGCAGCCCAGCCATGCTCGCCTACGAGCTCTGCTGTGGCTACCACACAGGGTTTTATTTCATACCAAAGTCCATGTCAAAAGGCAAGAGGCAATGGCAAAGCCTGGCTTCCTGTAGCACCGCATCTTTGTCGACAGAGAAGCTATGCAGCTGAAGCTTCAAAAGACAAGTAACGTATGTCAAGGTCAATTAGCATGGGCAACAGAGGCCACAACAGCACAAGACAGTTGATAGGAGGTCAGTTGACAATGATAACTGTTCAGTTATCTTCATCATTTTAATTTTACTGATTTGCTCTTCCAGGGATTCCTTTCCAAGAGATTGGTTTATGAGGCACAGCTCATTCGTAAAAAGTCTTAACAATCGAATATTTAATTTTAAAACACATGTAAGTGCTTTTGAAAGTGGATAGGCTTACAGCTCTTGAGAAAGAAATTTATCAATGATCCACAGAACAGGTACAAAAATAGTAGAAGTAATAGGAGCTTCTCCATGACCACCAACTGATGCTACTGAAATGTTACTCTGGAGAAGCCAAAATATTTAATGATATTTTTCCTCACTGAAAAGTCTGCCTGTGCTATCACTGCTAATGTAATCAGCTTCAGCAACAAATGCAAAGGGTTATGGCGCTGTAAATGCCGGAATAACATGTTTAAAAGTACTAAATAAGTTAGAGATTTACAAAATCAATTAGAGCTCATTAAGTTCTTCTGACTGTACTTAGAGAACTGTATGAAGCAATCTGGAATGCATAAATAGGAATATTATTTGTAGTACATAGAAAATCATCATGTTCATCTTCATTCAGCACTGGTGAGGGGGCAGCTGAGTATTGCACTTTGGGAACTGCACTTCAGGGACCAGTTCTGGGAATGTCAGTTGAAAACGACATGGGTTCCAGCGAGAATGATCTGGAGTCTGTGAAGAGAGGGAGAGATTGACATTCTTTAGTCCAAAAAAAGATAGTTGATAAGAATGATTAACTATATAAAGGGTACATTTATCTAAAAAAACGCCCAAAACCCACCCAGATGCTACAGTTTGTTCTTTGGCCTGGAGACATTATCTGGCCTTTAAACCCTTTTACAGCCTTCATGACGGCATAGCTGCATCTGAGCTGGTAATAAGTCTCAGACTATGTTTGGGAAGTGATTAGGGCAATGCCCAAACTCTGTGAGGGCTCGTTCTCGGAACGTGACATTGTAGATAATCAAGGTCTACTGTTCGAGCCTGTGTTCTGGCTCTGTTTATTTTACCAGTATAGATATACGCAATTTGCAAAGAAGAAGGGAATAATTTTTTCTCCTTATTCATTGTGGTTAGAACAAGTAAACTGCAGCAGAGGGAAGTTGTTTGACATAGGAAAAACTAAAGGTTGGAGAGTGTAGTACTGAAATAGATAGGCTGTGATAGTCCACAGTGTCCTATTACTGGCTATTTTTAAAAGTATCGTTAGGCAACCCTCATTCATGAGCAGTTTTGATATAGGTGATCCTACTTTGGAGTATAGAGGTAAGGGTAGGGTATTTCTGAATGTCTATTCCAATCCCATTTTTTCCATTTTCTGCATTTTATCATCAATCTTCTTAATAATATTACGCTGTGTTTCATGAATTCAGGGTCCTGGTACATTCAAGTTCTGCACAAAGTCTTAGACAGGTATCATCTGTCTCCTAAAGAAGATAGAGGTTACTTCAGCCTCCAGGGATCACGTGGCCCTCTGACAATGAGTGGTCATTGTGGTTTTTGTGATGTAGATGCTTCTTGGGTGAAAAGATGGAGAGGCCTAGAAGCACTTATGATTGCAGTTTCTACTTAGACAAAGATAATCTCAAATGAGTACATGCATGTAAGGATGGGAAAGAGAATGCATGGCTGTGCACAGTGTTACAAGGAAGACCTTGGTTTCCTCAGCATAACCACGTGCTTCCATGATGGGATGGGAAGGACTGCTGAGAAGAAATGGGCTCCATCTAACAAAGAAAGAAGGAAAAATTTTAGCATAGATTTGTTAATCTGATCAGATATGTGCTAAAATATCCTATCAGGCTGGTGACAGGAGTGTCTAAATAAACATGATGCACAGTGGCCTAGACAAAAAAGCTGAAAAAATGAAAACTCTATGATTCTTTAAAAATGTTGTTGGAGGAAGAAGAAGAAGAAAGCAAACCAACTGATGCTCAGCCTAGATGTCTCTATACTGATATAAAATGTATCGAAAATAATAAAAGGAGCTGGAAAACTTAATGCAAGATCAAAATTACAACTTAATTGACATAACAGAAACTTGGTAGGGTACTGTCATGTGAATATGTGACTGGAATACTAATACCGGAGAGCACAGCTTGTTCAGGAACAACAGGAGGGAAAAAGGTGAAGGACATTATGCCACGTAGCTCACTCAGATGTTCAGAATGCAGCAGAAAACACGTATTGAAAGTCTGAAGGATAATACAAAGGAAAAGAATATAGGTGTTTTGGGGGGATCTGTTGCAGACCCAGGCAGATCAAGTGGATAACTTTGTTAGCAATTAGCAGGATTGTCTGAAGCACAGAACTTGGCCATAATAGGAGATTTCAATCGTGCAGCGCTTGGAAAAAGAGCTGAGCTGGACTCAGACACCTTGATTCATTCTCTGCAGAATGAGTGTTCAGAGTACATTTGGGAATCCCTCAAATTTATGAGCCTGCCTTTTTGAGCAGTCCTGCTTGACTCAAGTAATTCATTTGACTTCCTTTTATAGTTCTGGCTCAGCACTGGAGGCACCTTAATATTTGTCTTTAACTATTCTCCCTTCTCAATGTAGGTGGCACACCAAGACATGCTATCTCCTACCATGGGATGGCATTCCTCTTCTCAAATCTTCAACCCTTCCATTGTGGTCTTTGGAAAGGAACTTGCATATTAGAGAGACTGCCTAATCTGCCTCACTCAAACCACACTCCTTATGCCCAGACATACTCTCTGAAACCTAAAAAAAATATTAATCCCAGTGTCAGTAAAAATTGTGTTTGCACGTGATAGAATGGCATTGCTGCTTTTCCTTAGGGCATGAACATGTAAGTCTGAGGATGCTGAAGACTCTGTGATGAAACTTGTCCTTTGCTAAGTCTGGTGCAGCTTTCTTTGTTGGAGGACAATAAAGGTGAAGAACTAGTGCGGAGGCAGAGTCTTCTGTAGTCCTGAAAAGAAAGGAAGGAAAGAGTGGACAACCACAGTCAAAGCAGCATAGTGTCAAGGAAGTTTATGCTTATCTCACCCCAGGATGACAGATATACTGCTCCTGAAGGTGAGTTTACATGTTAACACTGAATATATTGCTGTTGGGAAACTTGAAGGCAGATTTCTCCAGGCTGAATCATGTGAAATGGCTGGATAGTGACTAGATGTGGATGTCCTGTGCCTGTTTATTTACAAGTTAATGCCCTCAGTTAGACTTTTAATCTTGTTACAGATGCAATGAATGGCTGGAAGCACCCTTGGTGCACCATCTGTGGAACAGACTCCCTTATGGTTCTCTTCTTCACCTGGGATCTGTGCAACATTTTCAGTGTATTTACAGACAGCCTGCGTGAACTGTCAGAACATGCCGTCGGCTGGTGATTAGCTGAGGTTCAGGGTTGCCTGGAACGACCCAAAGCCAGGATGCAGAGGGCTGTATGACTCAGACAAGCATGGAGATAGGTAAGGGCATGATGTTATTCAGTGAGGTGGTGCCAAAAGGAGGACACAGATTGCTGATATGACTGTAGACCTCATTTATCTGAGCCAAAAAGCTGGTGTGTTGGTGCATGGTTTAGACTTCTGGGCTTGTCTTCATCTGACAAAATGCTCTCATAACAAGATTACAGTGCTCCTGAGAAAGGTGTCTGCAACAAGGGGACACTCTCCAGCTCCCACAAACTTATCCGTGCATTATTCTATCTGGCTTTCTAGCCTTGACCCTACCTACCTATTGTCAGTCATCTTTTCCAATATGATCTAGAAATTCAGCTGTTTCTGGCAAGTAACTTTCCTCTAACTGTCCCCTATGCCCTATCAGAGTTCCCAATCTCCTTTCCATTCAGCATCTGCTCTAATCTGAAACGCTGAGTCAAAAAAGAAGAAGAAGAAGAAAAAAAAAAAAGTCTTTCTGTATGTTACTCTGTTTCTTTTAGCTTTCTCCCTTCCTGGACAGTGCAAAGCCAAGGACATATGCAAGGGAGAAAGGTCCCTCTCTTGCAATATTTGTTGCAACTCAAATGCAGTTCAGGAATCTCAGTTAGGAAAACAGTTGTGGAAAACAGTTGTGATCTGAGCCCAGTTATAATAGTGGATTCCCAGGAAATTTGGGCTGACCTTACACATTTCCCTGGCAAGGGAGAACACAAGGGTATTTGGGCAGGGGGTCAGCACTGTGGATTTGTGAATAGCCTCCTATTTCACAGGGCAGAAAGGGAAAACTAGGCATGTACAGAACTTTTGGTGCCCCTGCATAGGTACCCTGAGGATTTAGGCAAGTAATGTACTGAAGGAAGAAGGAAATTTACACAGTAGGAGAGGTAAAGAGTGCTTTCTGATCTGGGGGCATGAAAGTCCCTAAGTAACTATAGATTAATTAGGTATGACTATCTATGTATTACTGGTAATAATTTTTCTATCAAGGCCAGGGAGAAAGCACCTAGATAGAAGGCTACTTGTGTGGTTTATAACGATTTAATATATCACATTACTGGTCTATAAAATTTTTATTAGCCAGTATATTAAAATATATAGAAAAGGAGTAAAGTTCCAGAACTTTAACTTGGTTTGGTTTAACCTAAGAACACTTGGAGTTATATAATGTGACTAGATTTTTAGGAAACATCTCTACTTACTTCTATATACTTATCCATAGATTTTGGTGATGGGAAAGATCCCTAATAAAATGTTTGGGTTTTTTTTTTCCTATCATAAAAGCATAGAAATAATTTATCATCTATAGATTAGGTAGTTCACATAAACAGCATTGGATAAGCTCAACAAACATCATATAGAATGATGAAAGCATCAGGAAGAGAGTTTCAAATGCTCATTAACTTTGGGCACTGATCTAGAATATAGTGTGGACCTTGATTTTCAGCAGACATGACTCCTGAATTAATGAAAAAATAACTGCATACATGAATATTATGAACTAATTTAGTGCTCAGTCATGGTCTGGTTTCTGTTTTACAGCATTTACATGAGTTTCAAAGGGTGTCAGTTGGATTACCAGTGAAAAGAACCACAGCATGGCTTGCTCTAAGAGTCAGGCTTCCTGGCCAGTAGTGCACAGAGCAGTGGTAAATCCCCCAGCGTCAAAGTAGAGCCATATCAGCAGAAGTGTAGTTTGTGCTGCTACTGTAAATGCTGTATATAGGCACAAAGGACCTCACTATCTGGAATGCAGAAGCTGACATGCCGTTCCCAGGCAAGGAAAAAGAAGGGTGAGAAAACATCGTTGTGAATGACTCATGTTTGTTTTAGTGATCAGACCATATGCAAAAACATTTGGTTGCTTCCTAATATGACATTTGATTTCAAACCCAGGAAAATTCAGAACAGAAAGGTGAGAAGTTTAGTGTCTTCCCTTACCTGAAAGATGGCAAACTTTCTTTTATTTTGGCCAGTGCTGAGTACTTTTATCTTCACTCAGATCACTTACAGGTGGGTGGCACAACTACCCTCTAAAATCCAAACATGTTCAGAGAAAATTTTCAGTCTTAAAAAGCAGCAAGATTGGCAAATCCAAAACTTTATCTTTTTAATACCACTGTTGCTGATACTTCTCCAAATTCATCCAGCTCTAATTTGTGCCAGCAGTTTTTTTGTTTATCTGCTTCTTTTCAGCCAGTAGATTCTTTTATGGGGCTCCTGGTGTTTAAGACAGTTGAAAAAGAAGAGGTAACCCAAAAGCAATGTTTTTCTATGCCACAAATGAAGTTGAAACAAGAGAAAAACAAACCAGATGCAATTCGGCATTGAAGGGTTAAAAGCAGTGTCAGAAAGGTTAGTATATCAACCAGTGAAACTGTAGAAGGGAAAAAGTATTGCAAGAAAAAACCCCCAAAATCCTTGTTTGTTCAATTGATTATCTTATATTGTATGGCCAACAAGTAAGGAGAGGTAGGAAAAATAATGCTATGGTGCTTTCCAATTCAAAACCTCTTTTTCAATACTTAAAAATTTGTATTGCATCACTGTTTTACACAGATAAACACACAAGGAAATGTTTTCTTGAAAAATACTGAGGAAAATGATACACAATTCCTAGATTTTCATTTCAACATACATAAACTACAAAGACCTTCATTGTTACTTTTTCTCTGTTTTTTTCCTACCTTCTATAAAACTGAAGTGCAGAAGGACTTGATCGTTGCTTAAGAAAATCTTTGAGCAAAAGTTGGAATTAGGTTGTAGAGTGGATTTTGTAGAATAAAGTGAATTTCAAGCTATTTTAACAATTTTACCACTTAAGCATTTCACTATGTTTTTCAGAATTTGAAGATGTTTTTCTTATTCCCATTTTATTTGAAAATGGAAATGCAACTGAGGGCAACATTTTTGGAAGAATAGTATTTAATCTATCAAAGAGAATTTTAGCTTTCTCATGAAGATAATAATGATTTACTTTCTTATCCTCTTGAATTGAAATGTGGTAGTGTGAGCCAGCAGGTATAGACCTTTAAGATAAAAAGTACTTTGAGAGGTGCAAATGAAAATTAGTGAAAATCATTTGGTTTTGCTCAGCAACCACTACTCGCACATGAATGGTGATTTGGCCAGTCAGTTGTATAGCTGTCCACATATCTTCTTCCTCCTCACCTCCTCGCTCCACACCCAGCATCACCCCTGTGTTTTGGGATTCCCATAGAGTCTGCAAACATTAAATGGGCTCTCTTCGAACAACCTGTGTGCTCCACAAAGTTGTACTTATTTCATGACATGTTATGTCTTTAATATACAGAACTGAACACAAATCATTCCTTTGTTTCATGTGCTTAACAGAAAAAGTGAAAGAAGACTAAGTGTTCAGTGTAAAGTGCCATTGCCATGGCTGGTGCGCCTCCCCAACACTGTGACTACATAGGCTGAGTAGTAATCCGAACTCACTGAAGTCTTCAAGCATTTCATTATTCTGTTTCATTACGTGAAATTAGCCAGTGTAGTGGTAAAAGTAGTATAGTCAGATGAAAAACACTCCCAAACCAAGCAAAAGGGACAAATTCTCTTACAAACATACAAGAGTCATAAATTCACAGCAGATCTAAGATCTCAATGTTAATCTCTTCCAGACTGCAAGGTTTGAGTCTCAATTTTTCACCTTTTTTTTTTTTTACCTATCTTGTTTAAATTGTCTCAGTGCTATGCTGTCTGAAATGCAAGCCAAAACATAACTTCTTTCCACAGAAGAGGAAGGACATTGTTGGGGTCACAAAATTCCATTTCCTTAGCATCTTAGACAAAAACATCCCTAATTACTCTACCATCAGATACATGTAAAACAGTCCGCAAAGTTAAAGCATATGTAGCAATGTACAATCAATAACATTTATGCAGTAGTAGATTGGTTGCTTTAAAAGAACAGTAATGATTTGCAGTGGTTTCCTATGCAGTTTGAACCATTAAAGGAATCATAATTATAAACTTTTTAAAAGAGGAAGTTGAAACTGGTATGAATTCATTCAAATGCCAAAGATGTGAATGCTAGGTAAGGTAGGTAAGAGTCATGAAGACAGTGGAAATGTGTTGAAGATACATAGTGGATCAAATTTTTGTTTGACTGAAGTCAATAGGAGTTCATCATTCACTTTAATGGATTATACCTGCTATACTTTATGATGATATAGTTATGGAGAATTTATTCAGTGTTAACAGCGTACAGATACTTCAATCATGCTAATCTTCACATTTTCTTTACATGGATTCAGAATCTTGATAAACAGGCAAAATAGTTATGTAAGACACAAAACACATACATGCTCGGCTCCTCTTGTGAAGGCAGACTCATTAAGGACAAATACAGGTTGCTTTGATGTAGTGCCAAGCATCTGCAATTTTGTAAATTACAGAATACAGTAACATTTTGAGACAACTTGCCTTGGCAACATCGACAGAGGACAAACCATTGATTTTCTGTCAGCTGCCTTCCTCCTTTTTCAGTCCTCTAATTCCAAGCATCTCTGATCCACATCTTCACAGACCTTAACCAAGACGATAGCTTCCCTCGGCCTTGTAGGCAACAGATGAAGTTGGGTGATGGAAGTCATTATTCCCTTAGCTCCTCAGCCTACCTATCACCTGGAGGCTGCCTCCCTTGCACTGATGTGCTTTTTAGAGCTGCTTCATGTACAATTCAGTTGCTCTTGATGTGACAACAGTGACCTCTCGGAGAAGCAACTCCTCCAGCAAGCTGACTTCATCTATTCCATGCATCAATACATTGTGTTGATTTAAAACTCAGGATACATAAGAACCTAGGTTACTGGAAATTATGGGGAACTGCATATAATATCGCATATAGAAATACTTGTTTTAATGCATCAGCGGTCTTTTGTAGGCACAGATCAGCTTACCTAATGCTTAGATTTTATTTAAGTTTAATGCTATCCTATTTATATATATATTCCAGACTTGCAAACACACGTAAACGATGATTGGAAAAGTTGGTTCCTTTCCTATAAAACGCTATAAATCTCAGGATCCATCTTTTCCATTTTTTCATGTAGAAATGTTATTAGTGGATAATTCTGGTAGGAAACTGGAAAAGTTAACTCCAATAATTTAAAGGCAGTATATAGCATTAGATGTAAGAAATAACAAGTACAGTTTCTTTGGGACTATATGCGGTATGTTATGCATTCAGTATAAACTTCTGATGACACAAATGTGGTCCCAAGTAGGACAGAAGAACAATTACAACAGTAACACACTGATCTGACAATATGAATACTTCTGTTAACTACCATCAGAGGCATTTTTTAGCACAGCAATAATTACAAAGTTACTGTGGCATCCAGCCACTGAACTACATTAAAGATAGGACATAGCTACCAAGGCCCCCTAGACTTTGGAGAAAAGGGCTCTCCTTTAGAGCAATTTAGGCTGAATTTTTAATGGCATCAAACAGGACCTCAATTAACGCTCCCTGTTACTGCATCTGACCCACCCTCCTCCTGCACACACACTTTTGTTTTATGAGCAGAACTCTTTCCCTGTGACCTCTGCAGATCCAGCCCGCAAACCAGGTGCTTGGTGTCCTTGCTTTGCACTCTTAAAATATGCAATCCCCTTCCCAGATGCTTGCAATGCCGAGGTATGTACAGTGTAGCTCTCTTTGATTTCTGTCTCTCGTGGTCCTTCTGTCTGAATTTCATTTTCAGAGTCACAAGGTTTGCTAAACACATGGAAATACATTTTTCTGACTATTATCCAGGAGTAACTATTAGGAAAGATCAAGCCAAGCTAGGGGATTGAATCCATCTCCCGAAGGTCAACAAATACATATTAAAATAGTAGCTAAATAAAGACTATTAAAAGTAATTTCTGTTTTATGCAATAGTTAGGTATGGCTACGTATCCTGTGCTTCTACAGTTTGGTTTGCATCTGAAACTCCAAGGTTATTGTGTAGGAAAGAGAAAACACAGACTCGAAATGCTAGGAATTGCAGCTGTCATGCTTAAAGAACCCCAGCCACTCGCACTGAAGTGCAATTGCCCTTTATCTAAGATATTTTTCTAAGTGATATTTTTCTGTGATTACTAAGATTACTCAGTACCGCAAAACAAACCAATCTCTAATAAGGGCAAACCTGACATAAATGGAAACTAGTAAGGAACAAAAATGAGCAGAAAAGAGAGAAAATTTTGCCAACAACAAGCATTAAGGAGAAGAGAGACATACTTTTACATGGTCCTAAATCTTTCCACTGTGCTTAACTTTAAATCCTAAAGGCAAAATGTCTCACCCATGAGATCATAGAATCATTCAGGTTGGAAAAAGACCTCTAAGATCATCAAGTCCAACCATCAACTGACACCACCATGACTCCTAAACTAGGCCCTGGAGTGCCACGTCTACACCTTTTTTGAACGCCTCCAGGGATGACGACTCCACCACCTCTCTGGGCAGCCTGTTCCAATGCCTAACCACTCTTTCAGTAAAGAAATTCTTCCTGATGTCCAATCTAAACCTCCCCTGACGCAACTTGAGGCCATTTCCTCTCGTCCTATCGCTAGTTTCTTGGGAGAAGAGTCCAGCACCCGCTTCCCTACAACCTCCCTTCAGGTAGTTGTAGAGAGCAATAAGGTCTCCCCTCAGCCTCCTCTTCTCCAGACTAAACAGCCCCAGTTCTCTCAGCCGCTCCTCATAAGACTTGTGCTCTAGACCC
>WAAD01026568.1:0-28731 GCA_013389945.1 Fregata magnificens | reverse complement strand
TCAATCCCCTCATCCAGATCATTGATGAAGACATTGAACAAAACCGGCCCCAGAACCGAGCCCTGGGGAACACCGCTCATGACCGGCCGCCAACTGGATTTCACTCCATTCACCACCACTCTCTGGGCTCGGCCATCCAGCCAGTTTCTTACCCAGCAAAGTGTATGCCCATCCAAGCCGTGAGCTGCCAACTTCTCCAGGAGAATGCCGTGGGAGACCGTGTCAAAGGCCTTACTAAAGTCCAGGTAGACAACATCCACAGCCTTGCCCTCATCTACTAGGCGGGTCACCCGGTCATAGAAGGAGATCAGGTTGGTCAGGCAGGACCTGCCTTTCATGAAGCCATGCTGACTGGGCCTGATCCCCAGGTTGTCCTGCACCTGCCCAGTGAGCTCACTCAAGATGAACCACTCCATGATCTTCCCGGGCACCGAGGTCAGGCTGACTGATGATACATAAACAGGCTAAACATGACCCACGTTAAGGGCAAAAGCAAGCACGTGGCCTGCACTGACACACAAAAGGAGATGAGCTCAGTGATGCTCAGAGATTAACCCAGCTACACAATGAGGATCAGGAGAGATTTGATAGCTGATGCCTTGTTAAAACAACAGCAGCATTAAAGTCCACTCTCACACACTGAGATATCCAGTTGTCTGATCAGGATTGTGAAACACACTTTGGTCTAATCAATCTGGCTGATCTCTTAACATGAACAGTGATTTTTGTTTCTGAAGTCCCAATTTAGTTTTCCCTACCTACACCCAAAATCCTCTCTGGACTGCAGCTCTGTATACTGACAGACACACAAACACATACATCCATGTATTTCACAGAATCACAGAATGGTTGGGGTTGGAAGGGACCTCTGAAGATCACCTTGTCCGACCCCCCTGCTTGAGCAGGCACACCTAGACCAGGGTGCACAGGACCACATCCAGGCGGGTTTTAAATATTTCCAGACAAGGAGATTCCACAACCTCTCTGGGCAGCCTGTTCCAGTGCTCTGTCACCCTCACAGTAAAGAAGTTTTTTCTCTTTTTTCTTACTCTTGTTCAAAATGTCAGTATTTACCATTATAAAATCCAAGTGATCTTTACATATTCCAAAGAGAGGACAATATCATTGTCTGTTAGGCATGGATGAAAGTATCTATTCCTTTTCACATTGGTTAGTCACCCTGTGGAAACACTGTTTTGTGAAAGTCTCCTTGTTTATTTTTCAGTCAGCTACATCATCCTGTCCCTGGAATTTCAAGGTCAGAGGACAGCAGGGTAATTTCTTACAAAGTTAGCACACATTTAAAGAGAATTAGTTCAAAATTAAGCTTCCTTTAAAAATATTTGACATTGACTGAAGGAGCAATTTAAAACAAGACGCATCTTTATCTGCCCCTTCTGTTTTCACTGCTGTCTTGCTTAGATTGATTTGTAATTACCACATAAACATTGGTAGAGGCAATAAGCAATTGCAATTATTATTCGAACTAATATTAAGGAATAGAAGTGCTACGGGATGAAACACTGACATTAGAGAAGACAGCTGAAGATTGGGTTGGTATAAAAAATAGGAATTCTTACTCAGGGCCTTACATTTTAGTCACAACGTGAAGCAAAACCAGACAGTTCGTGTTTATTATTTGTTGGGACTGAAAAGTTATGAGAAAGATTTTCCACTGTGACTGGGTGCGGAAGCACTAGAAATCTCCTGAGAAAGCATCTTCTGCCCAAACATGAAAAGCCCGAGAGACTTGCCTTGCTGAACTTGGATACAGCATTATAAATAATGAGCATGTGCCCAAGAAACAATGCTGGATTCTGAGGTTTGCTGCATGTCATTCATCTCTACCCCATTAAGGAGCTATAGGAGCAAAAGAACCTGTCCAGGGTTTGCCTCCATCCCTGTATCAGAAGTTGTGCTCATGTATTGTACTTGAACTTTTTAGCTGCATTGCGTACAATGAATCTCTTATGTAGTTGCTGTTCTGGGAGAATAAAAGTGTCTTTGCTTATTCTAGTAAATGGACAAAGGAGAGGAGCAATAAGAGCAAGCAGTAGGCAGAAGCAGCGAAATCTGGCTCGTGTGTTGGATTCGGCCTAGGACTTGAATTTGTCCATTACATGACTACAGGAGGATCCCACCTCGTTGGCCCACTGTGCTGCTTTTCCCCTACTCCTACCAGATGTATCTATTCATACCACTGCTTGGTTCTCTTTCTTTGGATGCTATGGTGTTTTCCCAGGCCTCCCACGCATTGTAGAACAACTGGTGGGACACCTCCCAAACCCTCAGGGGCCTGCTGATCACACTTGTCTGCATGACTTTGTAATTGCCTTTCCACCTTCAGACCCAGAGCTCTATAGGAAATGGATTTGGGCGGAAAGGAATTCTAGGGTGAATAGCAAAGTATAGTGGGAAGAAGTGGACAGTCAGGTCTCCCTGATCTCTGTATAGATCTGAAATTAGAGCTATCCTCTGCTATTTGAAATACAAATAGTTCCTGGAAGTCTCTCAAGAACCAGAGGCAAGGTTTCCAAATAATCGATTTGCCAAACACGGTGCTTGCTGTCTCCTTCTCCAACAGAGACATAATGTTTTCTGGTTCTCCCTGACTCCCAATCTAGAGAAAAGAGGAATTTACAAGTCCCCACAGTTTGGAAAGGGAATGCTGTGATGTGTGCTAGGCCATGTCAACACAGACAGATTCAGACTGCCCACAATAATTTTGCCCATGTTTTGTGCTGCTGCTGAATGAGCCAGCTTAGACATGGGAATCTCAGAAATGTGTCCAGGTAGACAAGATCTATATGCACCACCTGAAGTGTGACTTTATGACTTATGAAGTCATAAAGCCACTTAGATCTTTGAACAGCACCATATAGCTGCTTATAGAGTGAGTGGCTGTTTTTCTGAATGATGGCACTAGCCACAGCTCAGCAGGAGCTGCTGTCTTCCAGAGAGGCAGGATTCAGCTGGGGAATCAGTGGCTCCTTTCACATTCTTGCAGACAATGCATCCACGTCGCTGTAGACAACTGCTTTCCAGAAAAAACTGTTGGACCCAGCAATAACTACACTCAGTGCATACTAGTAATTGCAAAAGGTTGGAAGCGAGTTATAATTTTTTGTCTATATTGTACTAAAATACTGAAAAATAGTTTTAAGACAAAAGTGTGTCCCGTTAGCACTACCAACAACATGAAACTGTTTGCTGTCTCAAAAAGAGGGTCACATATTTTACTTGTGTTTGCTCAGCACCTATCACTGTAAAATTCTGGTCCGTGACTCACAAAACAACATCAGTAACAAGCCGAAATTTCTTCTTGCACTTCCCTACTACACTCTCTTATTGCACTATGAGCTTTCTGAGAGGATGAGGATTTCTTCAACAATTAGTAGCTAGAAAGCATTTGAAAGTGTAATAGGCATGCACATTCAACACTATTAATCCTTTTGCTGTTGAGCATTTTGCTGAATATACCTATTAAGTAAAGCAGAGGTGCTCATGAAATTAAGTGGCTGCAAAACAAAGAGAAATTCCTTATACATCAGCTCAAATAAGGTGTGAACCACTTTGACGGTAAAACACACTTCACTTTGGGTGATGTGCGCAGTTCAGCTGAGTCACTTCCATCACGTCAGCTGTAAGTTTATTCAGGACCATTGGAGAAAGCTACTGATTTATTAGGAGATGTGTACAAGCATTACTCGGGAGGAGAGGAAGTATTTAAGCTTTTGCTGGTATAACACGTTTTATAAATCTGAAACTCACTAAAGTGGGTATTGGTCTGGAAAAATAGAACAGGATGATGACAATTACTAAAGACACTCATTGCAGTAATCAAGAGTGGTAGAGGTCATGTAAATGAACATCATTCAGAGAACAGGATATGAGACACACTGACTTCTCTGGACGGAGGACATGGATACAGAAGGAGATGGAAGAAAATGTTGAAAGAGAGTGCAAAGGAAGGAAACATGAGACAGAATGAAAAGAAGGCAAGTCCATATCATTTACGTCAAAACTGCCTTAAATAAGAGCAGCCAGGAAGATATTTCAGACTTTTTCCATTTTGATGGTACTGAAATAATTGATGTATGAAGTTTGTAAAGAATCTTACAACCATTTCGTTTTAGAGTAAACCACAGATGTTTGAGATCAAACACATAGGACTTGATCATGAAGAAGATGACAAAATGGGAAACTGACAGGAACAAAATGATATTAACAGATCTGATTTTGTCACTACAAATCCCTCTGAATGGATATACACATTATATCTCTCAGACCTTCCAGGGGCTTTGCATCAGTCTGGCTATAAATGACCATGCTGAGCAGTTAGAGGAATCTTCTTTGATGTGCTCCAACAAAACCTTACTCAATCCTCCCCCTAGGCTCAAAGGGAATCCTTTTCTTTTGCGGTTCTCCCAAACAGGCATGAAGGTCTCCCTCCTCCTGTAGTTCCTCAACAGTTCCTGGTCAGCAGAGCACAGCAGAAGCTCAGTACAGCACCGAGTCTGACGTACCGAGGTTCTCCTCAACTCACCCGCTGCTGCATCTGGCTGGAAATTTCCAGAGAGGCCAGGGGAGGCTTCTGCCTAGAAACTTTCAGTAGGAGTGGGTATGTATTTTGGTATATCCTGAAAACAGTATTCACTATATTCATATGTAGCAATGATTTGCTGCTGGCAAATGTATTAAAGAAACTTCCTTGAAGTTTTCTTCATGGAATTCTCTTTCGTTCCCTGACCTGCAAGAGCAAAATCAGAGCTGTGTGGGCAAAGTCATGATTTAATAGGCAATTTCTCAAGCATGCAGTCACAAGCATGATTTTTATTTGACTTATTCCATTCAGTTCAGTCTTACGAAAATAAAAAGCAAGACATTTTTTTTTCATTTTCCAGTTGGATTTTTGTTAGAAGACACTCCTTCAGGTGGAATTCTACACTGTAAATGAGGCTTAAGCAACAGTTATTTTCTTTAATGTTACTGTGTAAAGATTTGATTGATTGATCCAGCCTTCTTCATAGCTAAGTGACAAGTGAAGGAAATCAGTGACATCCTTTATAAAGAGCCAAAGGCTGTCACACTAACCACGGTTTTGTTAGATGTAAAGCTAGAGCCATTGAAATGACATGCAGAAGTTAGGTAAAAAGTGTGCGTAGGAGTTATCATGATGTCCTAATAATCCCTCAGTGTAAGAACGTGTCTTAGGGAACTACTGGCTCAGAAATAGAACATGCATGCGCACAGAAATGGCTATATTCTTACTGTCTTCAATGGGAGCAGTAAGATCTCAGATAGAGGTAAGTTCCTGCTGGTTTTCTTGTGGTAATGTCAATTCCTTTTATCTGTGTGCACCCAGCAAATTATTTGTAGGTTATCTCTACCATTCTGCATACTAGTGCTTACTGCACTGCTTACCACATGTTCCTTTTTCCTTTTAACTCATCAACGGACCATTCTTGGAGAAAAGATTATGAAAAAAAGTGTACAAATTCAGCTCTGAATATAGTTCAGCTCTGAATCAGTTGAGAAAAGCTACTACTGTGCAATTGATCAGTCATGTGTATTTAAAAGATTGAATGTTTCACCTGAATTCTGCTTTACCTATCCATAAATACACATTAAAATAAACTGATGATAAAATATCTACAGAAATCAATGTTCCAATGCTCTGTTTCAACTGATTCTGAATATATACTATTCCCAAACACCAAAAGTTAATGATTTGTTAGTATTGTTTTCCACAACAGGAAACATCTGATTTGCTGTAATTAGGCAAGGCAGCAATACATGCCATCACTTAGCAAGCTGCGTTTGCCAATCTTCAGGCATTAATAGGAAGCCAGCATCATTTCTTTTGACGTAATCTCTGTACAGTAAATAGGGCACTTGTGCAAATTTGAGGGGCTTCATTAAAGCTTGCGGAGCAAGAGAAAAGGAAAAGATGGTGCAGTGTAATGGAGTGTAGCCTTGGGACATTGTATTCTGTGATAGTAGAGAGTTGCCAGGGGAAACTGCAAGATGCAGATTCCAAACATGTTTTGTAAGGGAAGAAACACAGATAGTGGAACGGTGTCCTTTCTCTCTCCCTTTTCTATGTGTGACTGCAGTATTTTCAAGAAGCTCATATCAAGTGCTCATATTATGCCTTGTGTACTATTATGTCTTGAGAGACTATCCGGTTTTCAATTGAGTGTTGTATGAATGCTTAGCAGAAGTTTGTTACTATCAAGCTAGTGCATGATTTGCCTGACAGCAGCTTAATTTTCAAACGGAATGCATGCAACTTCATGGGTGCCATGACTCACACTTGGCAGCCTCTAGACAGACCAAGGAGTACAGTCAACCAACCTTCCTTCCTGTTGGTTTCTCTTTTTTTTTGATGCTATCTGATTAGATCAGCTGTTTTTCTCCAAGAAATGCAATCAAATTTCCAAGATGGACTTGCTTATATACACTCCAAACTCAATTTTTTACACTGAAGGTAGGATTTTCAAGCTAACTAGAAAATGATCTATTTTCACTGTGCTTTGTACCCAAATCAGTTACCTTTCTTAACAAAAGTACATACCACATGTCAGGAATGCAACTTAAAGCTCCAAGTAGATCAATCAACAAAGTCAGATAATAATCACAGCTTTTCTTTCTGTCCCTTCCTTATGATGTGTCTGACTAGATCTAATAATTGCACATGTGCAAAACAAATTCCCCCCTTGCACAGGTGAGCAAACCAGAGAGCACAGGGTGATTTTCCCACGCCCCTCGTAAACCCTATATCCGGGTCAGCCATCATGGCAGTTAGTGGTATTATCTGAGCATGAAACCTGCTTTCTGTGAGCATCCTGAGTAGTCATTTTCAAGAAAGCAGCAATGAAGCAGGAAGACCATAGCTGAGAATTTAAATCACATTTTTTTCAAATGAGGCAGCAGAAAGCTTGCTGCTTTTGCATACAACACTCTCTCTGAACATAACGCCATGCGTATCACACACTGGGCAGGGCAGACTGGCAGTGTCTAAGTGCTGGCCAATAGTTAATATGTGTAACTAAGCCAAACACTCAGAAAACCTCTGAAAATAAAAAGAAAAAAAGAAAAATCCCACCCACTCCCCTCAAGGCAAAGTGAAGAAATCCTTCCATTTATATCTAATGCACTGGCTGCCCCAACACACAGCAATCAACCGTGGATCACCAAAACTGAGTCTAGAGTTTTTTATACAAGTGTTTTTAATTTTGAGTTGCATTTGTGAATATCCTCACAGCACCAGAGGAGTCCTTCCTTGTAATTAGCAACTCTGAACACAGAGAATACAGCTGCAAACCTTGTGATTTTCTCCTGTCTCTGAGGAAAATCACAAGGGAAATTTTTCCTTTGTCTCACAGCCTAAGCCATCTAGTCAGCATGCAATTCATGAGGTTACGGCTCCTGATGATGAGACATGCTCTTATGTAGAAATTAGATTTATCAGATGCTGAACTGAGCTGATCTTTACAATGAGAAATAGTTAATCCATTTTCATTATATTAGCAAAGCTCCTAGTGAAAAACAGCATATTAGAGAGACAACTACAAAAAAGAATGGATACTTAATGCCAAAAGTGCCAGTTTCAACTCTGTGTGAGAAAGAAAGCCAGTTCAACTAAGAACTGATGGATGTTCATAGATCATCCCTAAAATTGAGCTGCTCTGTGGTGTTTTGACTACCATGGTCCTGTTTTAAATCCCTGTTTTTAAGTAAGTCTATGCTCTTTTCCCCAATGCACATCATGTCTAGTTTTATATACTGCTTTTATTCCAAGTTATTCAGAGATGCTTGTATCTAAACATTATCTTTCTTACTGTCTTTGTGTTTTACAGATTGGGAAAGAGGCACAGTGCTGCAGTGATTTATCCGAAACAGTGAACGAGGTAAGACATACAGATGAGCGTTCTGTCCAGGAAATTGCGTTGTTTGCAACACACAGGCACAAAGTGACACATTTCACAAACAAAGAAATACTGAAATCAGAAATCAATCTGTCTACAAAATACTGATACAAAACCAAAACACCTTTATTAAAAAAACCCAGACTAACACATGTGAAAATGAACAAAACCCCCAAAACATCTGAATACAAGGCCTACCCCTAAATACAGTATAAATGCTTTGCTAAATTGGAATCTGTGGGGAGACTGGGGAAAAACTATTTCAAATGAAGTAAAAATAAATTTATCAAATTTCAACCATTTCACCAATAGCACTAGCAGTTGAATAGAAATACAAATTATTTGTAGTTGTTGAAGTAGCATATATTGCTCAAACCCCTCTGGTTTACTCAGATAGTCCGAGAACACATTTGATCTCTTGGATTGTCTTGTTATAGCGTATTATGCAAAGGCTTTTGGCCTTTAGCTGAAATAAAAGGCTCATGAATTGAGAAGAATTCAGAATAGTTCTACAAGAATTATTTCAGGTCTGGAAGTGATGGCTCAAAAAGCCCAGTCTTCCCTATATCAACTAACTGGGTTAAGATGCAATTTGTTCTTGAGTGGTAAGCACTTTCACAGGAGAGACATTTCTGGAAGTAGACGCCTGAACTGCTTCAGAGAAAATTAAATGTAGTGGTTATCTGGATTCAGCTTCCCGTCTAGATGTGGGATAGGTAGTTAGCTAGGTACACATAAGGTTCTCTATCATCTGAAGTCTTCAAATAGGTATTGGATGGGTTTTCTCAAAGAAATTCCATAGGTCAGGCAGAAGTGATGGAAGAGCGCTACTTCAACTTCTGTCGCCCTGTTGTGTAGCAGTTTTTCGGTAGATCATGAGCATGGTGCTAAAATGTAGCTCTGTGATCACGACACCATCTTTACATTCAACATGTAAAAATACTGGTTTGAGATTAAGGCCCCTGGGCGACTAGTATGCTTGTAGATCGAGCAAGGCCAGAGCCCATTCCCTGGCGCAGGCAGCAAGCACAGCATCTGCTGATAGGAACACTCTTCTGCCTTCTTTGCCCCGTCAAATACCAGAACATGGTAGTATGCTTGCTTCGTGGAAACAAGTTGTGGTCTGTGCTGTCACCTTAATTGTGTCTGTGTATTGTCAATGAGAGCGATAGCTGTTGTGGGTCAAATCATGCTGGGGAACATGCGCTCAGGTAAATAGCACAGATATTCCTGGGCTTGAGCCCTGCCCCTGTTAAATTCATGAGAACAACTGTAGCCCTGCATTCTGTAACAATATAAGTAATAATATGAACTGGTGAAAAATACTTGTAAATGAAAACTTCTCTTGTGGCTGATAGGATCAAGACATGATGATTTTAAGGCAGCAAGAGTTAGAATAGTCTACTCCATGCTGTGTATCATGCTCATCTCTGAGAGTTTCTCCTTTATCCCTCTACCAGTTTCACTTGGGAAGACCTTTTTAACTGTCAAAGTGACATTTAATCATATATTGGCCTTTATAGGACACAATGTCAAGACCAAACTGTAATTTCAGGAAGAAAATATTTATTTCCTTCTTTAGAGTTAAAAATCTAACATGCCTCCAGTAACATGTTTTTCTGAACAAATGGAGTCTCTGAATATATCTATGGACAAAACCAAACAGTAAGGAACTAGGTTTGTGCCTATTTTGAAATGAATACAGGATTGGTCTTTACTTCTTATTGCAGGATTAATATTTGCTAGGCTTGCATTATTTAAGACTTCTTTAGGTGGGTCTTAATGCTGTCTGGGAGAACATCAGTGATGCTCCTCCTCATGACTTTCCAAATGTCTCAAATTCTTACAGATATACTGGCTCACTGTCTGGATATATTTTGGGATATACATAGTTTCTGTACTCCAGATTACTAGAATTTTGGACAGAGGAAAACAGTGACTTTCTTCTTACACACAAAAGTGATTAGTGGAGCTCATTGGGCAACGCCAGTAACCTCAAACGGGGATGGCCCATCCTTATTCATCAGAAAAGCAACAATGGAGAAGTTCCAGGGAAGAGGAACTAGCTAAAAAAAAACCCAAAACAACCCAACCCAAACCATAAAGCAAAACAAAAACAAAGAAAAGGAAGAAGTCTTGGCTTCCTGTTGGCTCTTTTGATTATGAGGCTTGTTAGTGGTCCTATACTGGCCCCCAGCCATGCTGTGACACAAGGTCAGACAAGATGCATCCTGGCTGGTCACTGATTAGTAGGAGTCCAGTTCTGAATAATATTCAGTCTGCACAAAAAAAATAACCTTGGGCAGTTGGAAAGTCCATCAATGTTCAAGTGTTTTAGCTTGTAAGTTAACCTTGGTTTCAGCCAGGTATCATTTTCTGAAGAGACTGAAGCATCAGGAGCTATGGTAGCTGTTCTTTGTACCATCAGAATTCAGTTTTTAATTTTTTCCAATGTTTCATAAATGGGCATATGCCCTGAAAAAATTCCTCTTGTTGATAGTGCATGAAACCCTTAACATGTATTAATGCATGGCATTTAAACAACAGTTTTATAAATATCCAGGCAGCTTTAGATGAACATGCTATTTGTTGAAAAGACCACATACCTGTATATTTTTTGGAGCAACTATATCATGTTCAGCTGTGAGATGATCAAGCCAAAAAGCAGTTTGAAAAACAGCTTGCAAAAGACATACAGTTAATAAAAATTACTTTTTGTAAAGCTTCCTAAAGTGCTTATAGGAAATGAAGCCACAGCAAAAAAAGCTCAAGTAAATTTTTGCTTCTGGATTCACTATGGAGGAGCTTGAGAGAGTTCCTATGCTGCAGGACTTCTATATGGCAGACACATCAGATTATCTGATGCAAACTGAAAACTCATTAAAGGAGATTACAGAACAAACTATTAATGTTTATTTTGTCAAATTACAAGACCCAGGTGGTACTGCCTGAGAGTTTTAAACTCAAGAAACAGCTGAAACTAACTGTGATGTGTAACCTCCTGCTTCGAACCGCTTCGTGCCTGATGACTGGAAGGTAACCAGCATGGCAGCTATTTAATGAGGTGGGTTTAGGGTGGTTTGGGGGAAGCTTACAAATTTGTAAGTTTATGTCTGTGTTGGGTAAATCAGTAGACATTATTTTAAAGATGTAAGTAACGTGACACTTGAAGGAAAATTATTTATGTGCTACTGGGTATTGTCTTTGGTTTTTGTTTTCTTAACAAAAAAGATTTTGATGGGCAAAATGTATACTGCTGCTCAAGTGATGGAGAACTTTCATGTCTCCTAATGTCTACAGTCCCACTGCATAACTTGGTCACTGTTTCTTCT
This sequence comes from Fregata magnificens, assembly GCA_013389945.1. NCBI lineage: Eukaryota > Metazoa > Chordata > Aves > Suliformes > Fregatidae > Fregata > Fregata magnificens. The sequence goes on along the minus strand of WAAD01026568.1, from coordinate 17,468 downwards.
GCATCAGTCAACAGGCTACTTTTTGCTATATTTCAAAATACTAATTTAAGTGGATGGCCCTTTGGTCTAGCCTAGAACAGCCATTCTTAGTAAAAAAAAAAAAAGTTTTCCTTATGTTTGCTATTTGCATAATAAATGAAACAAAATGTATAATCTTAAATTAAAACAGATTTTTTTGCTTGACTTTGGATACTTTAGTATATTGTCAAATATCTAGTAAATCACAAAATGGGCAGAAGAGTACTCTCAATTCTGACTTTAACCTAGGTGCTTTGTATGTTAGTTAACTAAATGGAACATAAATAGATTACTTAGCACAAAGACTGAGAATAATATGTTATTCTGGGGACTAGTAGGAATGTAAAACTGTTCATAGAAAAGGACGTACAAGGAATTGTTGGACTGCTTTATACGGCTTAATGCAGCTTTGAAGTATATTAATCTGCTAACTTGCCACAAACAATTTTTTACAGAAAATTTCTGTAGGCCAATTTTTGTATTAAGCTTTTGTGTAGCATAAGTTACTACTTGTGCAGCATGAAGTTACTACTTATCTTGCTTAATTCTTTGTTTTGAATATTTCCATTCAGATATCAACATTCCAGACATGCGGTCTCATAGGAGAAATAATAAGGCTAACCTTCTGACTGCACAATACCATTTCTCCCCCCATAAACCCTCCCCCTGTACTCCCATTATATCATAATGGTAGATACAGTTATTTCTCAGAGGAAAGTAAAATTCTGCCATTATTATTTCTTTCAATAACTGTGTAAGTTCCAGAAACTTTTGGTCATCAAGTGCTTGATAACACCTTGTCAACCAACAAGGCTACCTTTTCTTCTTATACTCTTTACAGACAACAGATATTTTTTCCATTATTAACTACTGTAAACAAATTGTGATTGATAAAGGATATAATATTTTGGCAATACATATTATATTAATTGGTTTGAAAGATATTCTACTAGAAGTAATAGCTCTAATATGCTGTTCCATGCCACGTATGTCACTTCAGTCACAGATTTAGGTTTAAACAAAATTTATGAGCTATATGGTTATCTTTAAAAAAGATTTGCACCAGAAAAGTAATTATTTTTTCCAAGCTTAGCCTAGTCATCCATACTGCTTAAGACCCCAAACTCTCAGTAATAATACAATACTACCTTATTTTTAAAGCATTTTTTTCTTGCTTTGTATTAGCTTGAAATTTGTTCTGACAAATATTTCAGAATAACTCTAGTTAGTTTCAAACACCACATCTTCATTATGAAGTTCATAATACTTTTTTATGGGTCTGTCTCTCTAGGTAACGTTTTCCAATATAACCAGCAGGGGTATCTCAGCACTGGTTTTATCTTTCTGCTCAGTCTGGCAGCTACGCTATAAATATTGTCAATAGTGTTAAGTCTTTCTGATGGAGAAACAAACTGTTTTCTGAACCAAAAATTAGCCTTGCTCACTTGAGAGCCGAACCAGCGATACTAAGACAAGCTTATGAGTTGAGCAAATGTCTTTGATTACATCTGAACATTCCTCCATTGCCTGTCTACCAGATAAAATCTCGATAGAAGTAACTTGGCTGGGCATCAGAGCTCTGCATGAGCACTGCTTTGCTTCCTGGAGGAGAGGTAAGGATTTAGTGTTCCTGTTGTTTTGATTTGGCAGATAGGATTGCTCTTCAGCTCTTCCTGAACTGTAGCTGAGAATGATGACTTTTGGATTAGTTGCTAAACTGTAATAGGTAGAAATCAAGCGCATAAGATAGCTGGTTAACAATTTGCAGATGATCTCCTGGCGTCTATGAATATATTTCTGTATCAGCAAAATGCGTAGATAGCCTTCGCTTCATTTGGTGTTTGTTTTGGGTTTGGTTTTGGTTTTTTGACAGACTTTTCTCAACTTGCAGTATTTTCCCAGTAAGGGGTAAGGAAGGTTTTTTGGCAAAGGAGAGAATTATTATATATACAAGCCTCTTCATTGTTCTCTATTGTCTCAGCTTTTACTAATAAAGAAAAAGTTTGTACCTCTTGGGTTTTCAAATGAAAGGCTTCCAGTGTGATCCAAGTGTGTCCAGCATAATTAATTTCTTGAATATGCAGAGATATTAAAAAAGAAGCCATGGTCTGAGGTGTGAACAGACCCATCCATTGCAAGACTGTTACCTCATGTAAATAGTATTTTAAAATATCAGCGCTGTCAACTATTTTGTTACAGAAAGCATGTAAGAACAGATGGGAAGTACAATACAAAGACTTATGCAATGCGCTCTGAGAACTGCTCATTTGAGAGAGGTTTTTAACGACACACAGCAAAAGGAGATTTTTTAATTTCATTTCTTTATTTTTATGTTCTTCTAAAGAAGTAAGACCCAGCTTTCAAAATGTGCTAAGTGTTGCTGGTGTCTTGTCTATTTTCCATAGACAGCCAAAGCAGACTGGGCACAAGTTCCCTATGCCACCTTCTCAGGAGCTTGGCCAGGTAGGGTGCCAGTCACCATGGGAGGTGCTGTGTCTACTCACAGTTCTGCAAAGTGAACTTGGTGCCTTTCCGGCTCCTGTGTCACCTGAATGGAGCAGCCAGGCCTGCCTGGCCAGCTGCACAGTACTGCACCAACTACCCCTTCCCATTCTTTTGGGTAAGGGCTGTGATAGACGTAGCGCTGCAAAGCTGACATATGAATGACATAGGGGATTGCTCAACAGTCTGAGACCTGGAACTGGCTCAGCCAGACCAGAAGAAGAGGGAGTCCATCATTGTCCTGACAGCTTAATTCTCCACCTCAGTTTCTTTTCCTGTCCAATATCTTTCAGAGCCAAATCGAGCCTTGGTGCAGATAAGTCTACAACAACTACATTCTCACTATCTTGGGAGAAATACAGGATTATTTCCCTTAACTATGTGCTAGGTGACATGTTAATATATAGAAGGCTATAGACACGCACTGAAGGCAAACTGGGAATTTTGCAGCCCCTTCTATTTAAGCAACTCAGAACAAAGGAATGTATTTCCTCTCTTTGTATTTGAACTTCTCTACCCTTCAGAAATTTGGGCCTTTCTGACTAGGGAGCTGCATTTTAAAGTCCTTAACTGGTAGCTCTTCAAATAACATCTGGCAGTCTGTGGCGGGTGTTATATTCTTGTTCCGAATAAATCTGCAATGTAATTAACATTAGGGTTGTTACTTATTTCTAGTATTTATAATTTGGTGGGCCTTAAATTCTCTAGTGTGACTTCTACATCATAGCTTACTTTTATTTGTATAATTTCAATGCGTCTTGTTTGCATAAAGACAAACATCTGTAACAGAATATAGATGTTAATCACCCTTCTGTATACATAAAGTTGACATTTTTTCTGTAAAAAAACCCCCAAACCAAACCCCCCCCCCCCAAACAACAAAAAAAACCCCAAAACAACAAAACCCCCTAACCTTTCAAGTTGATCTATAATTTGGTTTATGCAAAAAATGAAAATGTTCTTACATCATAAGTACTGGTACACTGATGTTCACTCCTATATGATCACTACAGATCAGCCATGTACATGTCATGACAGAACCACAGCCAGTCCTTGCACTGTTACTGTGGCTTGGGTGGCTTCTTCCACATTTGTCCCAGCAATTGTTACAGGCTGTTAATTTAGAAGTCGCCATTCCCTTAGGTAACACAAGCCAGCTACCTGAGCAGGGTGATAAAGATCTCTGTGGCCAAAATAAACCACAGAGTGAGCTAAAGCAAGGGTCTGGCTTGGCTGAATGGTAAGGGATGAAAAAGGCAAATCCAGCCCAATGGAACCAACTGCACATATAAGAAAAAGAAAATACATAATGTGATACATAAAGTTACTGCAACTGCCAAGCAGTAATGCCAGAATAATCTTATGGCCTCACAAACACAGACTTAATGCAAAGCCAGGCACCCTGCAAAGCCTGGCTTAGATCTGGCATGATTTACCTTTGGCTTCACCACCACCACTGGCTAAATATCAGTATTTGCTGCACTCTGTGCTGTACAGTGCGTAAATCTTTTTGAATATTATGCTATGTAAGGCACAGTCAAGTCAATCTCACTGTGGAATACAGAAAAAACTGTACTGATGCACTTGCACACAGGCATCTTAAAACTGATTTTACATTTATATTTCCTGCTATCTATTGTGATTTCTGTTACTGCTAAAAGACACTTGCAGCCTTTTGCTTTCACTGAAAAAGGATGATTTGCAAATTTTCCAAGACAAAATTTGTTCTTGCCTAGCTTGTACTTTTTGGAATTGCCTTCTGGAGTTTCTTCTTTTTATGCTGTGGTTTGAGAAAAAAATAACACTTCAATAAGTTGAATCCGCTGACAGTAAAGGACCATTATGAGGCGAGTTTTCTGTTTCAGCCCGATCTCTTTAACTTATTTAGTCCTATCTCCTTGAAACCATATTATATATTCATTAGCCTGTAATACTATTGCAGAAAAGTTCATAAAGACTAAGAGACGAGGCCATTTTCAGATATTTTCAGTATATGTAATTAGCTGCCATCTTAAGCAGTAACTATGGTGCCTCCTTTCTCTGAAACAGAAAAACCCAGGCATGAGCAACATCAGGACTGGACCAAACTAGTCTGCAGCACTCCTTGCGTGCATTAACTAAAATATGGTGATTTCTTTTTCCTCCCCTATACAGAGCTGCATGGTTTTAGATGTATGTTTTGGACACATCTGACATACATCTGACTGGAAGGGTGCCTGATGTACTGTTACAGACATATAATCAAAAGCAGAAACTCCAGGCCACATATCTGTGGTGATTTTGACATAAGGTCCTTTTGCTCTTCAAATTCATGCATGGTTTTTGAATCAGAATTTTTTTTTTTAAACCAGTGTATGAAAAAGATGGGTTTTACAACTCCATTTTAACACACGCCTATTAGTCAGTTTTAATGCATTTAACATGTAAAACATTAATCTTGTATCATCAAAACTTCTTAGCAGAAAGTGCTATTCTACATCAGGTCTGATGTTTCACAGAAACCTAAGCGTACTCAATCAACAGCATTACCTTTATGAGCTAAACTTAACAGCTCATTAAAAGACATAATTTGACAAGTCCTATTGTCCAGATACTCTTTTAATAAATTTTTATCTCATTTGTATAATTTATAAATTTTATATCATTTTAGATAAATGAGTATCATTTATATAAGCCTCTTTCAATTGAGTTTTCTATCAGCTTTTCCACTATTTTTCCCAGGATTGATGTTAGTCTGCCAGACCTATTATTGCCTGAATTAGGTTTTTTGCTCTTTTAAATGATGGCTTCATTTTTCTTCCTGCCTTGTTGGGGTTCTGTAGCATTCCAAGACAAGTTCTAGATCCTCTTTTTTGGTGTCTGCAAGGGCCTCTTGCAGCCTGTGACCAGCCTTTTCTCATTATTCTTTGCTCTGTCGGGACACTAACAGAGACAGCTGGAAATTACCATCAGCAACAGTAATGAAAAAGTCGGACGTTTCCATTCCATCAGCAGTGCGAAGTGACGTACAAGGTTCAGGCTCCCTTCCCTGCTCGTGAAAATAATGCTATATTTTCCTTAATGCTTCCTTTCCTCTTTTCTTTTTCCTCTGCTGCCATCGATATCAGCTCCCATAAGCACAAAAATGAGTCACTGCCCCTGTCCCTACCTCTTTATTCTAACACTGAGAACAGAAGTTGCTCTGGATATTCTAGGAACCAGGTATTGGTCCACACATCCAAACATTTAGTAAACACTTCAGGGAAGGAAACACAGCGGCTGCCGTTCTTGGAAATCAGAAGGTACTATGAAAGTGATATTTTTTCAGTGTAACATGCAAACATATTTTTGTCTCTGAGGTAAAACTAGACAGAAAAGGTGTATGTGCTGGATAACTTTGTTGTTTATTGTCTCTCTTCAGACTTACTCTCACAGTGTCATTAATAAGCACAGTACTTCTTTAAAGACAAAGAAGGGATTAATCTAACACCTCACTCCTCTGAACTGTTCATCTTAGGGAGACCCTTGAGCCATATCTACCAAACTATCCCTTTTTGAAGGGGCTCAGATCCCAGAATGTCCTATTAGCTCTGAGGACTGACTGTCAGAATATCTGTGTGAACCATGTACTATGAGGAGATGCTCAATAAAATGAATAATAAAAACAAATGACCTAAAATATTGGAGGAAGAGATTACTGTTTATTTAGGGTGCAGTAATCATTTGTTGTGGCTGGAGAAGCACAAATTCTTCTATAGAGATTTTTGCAATGTTGCTTTCATGTTTGAATTCATGCTACTCCTTTCTGTCTGTAATGACTACAATTTTTTTTTGTATTTTTGGTGAATGTGCATTGCTTGTCTTTAACTCACTACCTTGTGTTTAACTAGTTATTCAATGAATATAATTCTGGCCTCTGAACTAAGTGCCCAAAGAACATGGACCAAGGATTTTATCTTCATTATAATTGAAAATTATAAGGGTACATTTCCAAAACTATTAAAAAGGCAGTACGATGAAAAACTGCAAGTGTTGGTTTGCAGTGGAAATGCCAACAGACTACACAATTACCAAGGGGTTGATATGTCACTACATTTACAACATATACCAAAGTGTAACAGTAATGATTAGGAATGCATATGGAATCATAGCGTGCCTGTAAAACTGGTTTATGAACTATAAATGCTGGACTTTGTAAATAAAGTCCCATCAATGAAGTGTCAAGAGGTGACAGGATTATATTGTCAAATGTATGAAATCCTGATTAGTTTTGACACAATGCCAGATGAAATGAGCATATAATGGCAGAATCTATACTGGAAGGACTGCAGAAGTGAAGTTAAATGTCAGAAATATACACAATAGTTGCCTTTTTTCCTGTTCTACATGCTGTGAGATTTCGATTCCCTTTGCCACTTGAATTCTTTACATGACTGTAAAGACTGGATAATTTTTAAAGGCTGGAGAAGGAATACACATATGCCAATGATTTTAAAATTTACTGGTTAATAATCTAATTAGATTGAGACTTTCACAATGGAGCAAGTCCTGAAACAAGGCAAGATTGTTTATTAATAATATACTTTGGCTAGTCACGCTGGTATTATTTAGTCTCGTGCTCACATAATCACTCTTCAAACTCACTACATTTCTGCTTTTGTGAAATTGTACTTCGCATTTTTGATATCACTGTTCCTGTTGTTGTAATTGATGTCAAGGTAGCTTTCATATGTGAGGACAAAATGTTACTTGTTACTCATTGGGATCCTGCCTAAAGTGGAGAAACGTCTCTTCTGATCAAATCAGCAAGATTGAGTCCAACAGCAAATCACAGATTTATGCTTTTCTTACAGGATCAAGTAGTAAATAACATTTATTTCAAGATGCCACATAATCAGGTTGCAGAGGCAGACATTTTCAGCAGGTGTAAGAAAGGATTAGACAAATTCATGGACAACAGGTCTGTAAACAAGATCAGGAAGAGGCAAAGTTGTGCCCTCTAACATCCCTAACACAACAACTGAGGGTAACGGTGGAGTAGAAGGGGAGTGGATGGCTGAAAGCAGCCAGGCTCAGGTGCTCTCCCTAAGCAGCATCTCCTAGTGCCATTAGAGTATTAGGACAGATGGATCATTGACCTGACCCAGTAGGCCAGTTGTTACATTCTTATTTATTTAAATTCAAATAAGGATGTTTGAAATGGATAAGGGATGTTAAAACAAAATTAGCATAAAAATCAGTCAAAAGTGATTTTGGTGACAGAGAGGATAAAGCAAAATTTCTTACAGTGGACACTCAACTACTATGATTATTACAGGGACAGATAAATAATATATAGGGGCAGACTAATTAGAAATACATAAATGCGAAGAAGAAAATACAACAAAATTTTGAGAAGAAAAAAGCAACTTGCCACATAGAGCAGAGAGAGAAACATGAAATATAACTTGAGAATAGTAACCAACAGTACGTTAGAAATTGATACAGAAATGAACAACAAGGACAGTATGTCTTCAGATTCCTGTGCGGCTATTAATCGTAAGTGAACTGATGATCTAGATTAATCGACAGATAATGTGAAATTGGTCTTATTAAAAATCTCCAGCTTGACTTCACATGTTATGTACTGGGGTCAAAGATATAACAAAGTATCTCAACCCAGTGCGCCAATAAATAGAAGTGTTGAGGATCTTATTTTCCAATAACTTCAGTAGTATTAATACTCAACGTTCCTTTAAAATAATCATGCGTGCAAAGTTGAACGATTTAACACACCAGACTACTTAAACACTGCTTCATTTTAAGTATCTGAATAATTCCACACAGTTTAATTGATTCAGTTGCATTTAAAGTTAGGAGTATTCCACCCATTAATTTTGCTTTAAGTATAGTTCTGGATACTTTAATAAACAGAGCGGTGAGGATTAGTGAAAGAGGATTTGAAGAACAGTGATTATTTATGAACTTGGAAGTCTGTTACAATGAAAGACTGAATGAACTAGATACAGATCCAAGTTCTGTTCTCAGTTATACTGCTGTAAATCCAGAACAATTCTACTGATGTCACTGGGCTCTGGGGTGAGACAGACAGAAAAGCATGTGTTTTGGTACAAAAAGCTAAAAGAAGACTTAGGTTAACACAGGATATAACTGGACAAGGTCACTGAATGTTTTTGCTCTAGAAAACAAGCAAATACTTTTCTCTCCTTCCAAGTTTGCTCTAATACAAAAATGCTAGTCAAATTACAAATCCAGCCAACAAATTTCTGAACAAGAAAACACGTGTGCATGTGTTTACAGCCCATCTCCACCCTTTGGAAAGAAATCATATAGCTTTTACATGCAAAGGATGAATGCAAATGCCAACCCTCCCCCAAAATTTCATGGCACACATAGGATGAGAAGGGAAGCTGTGTGCTACCTGATGCATCTCTGCAATCCTATCAGTCTTCCTGACAGTTGCGTGCGTCAGGTTAGCCTGTTCTTGGGTGAGAATTTAGAATACACATAAAGTTAGTGAAGTTATCCTGGCTTTCTATTGCTGCAATCAAAAGCTTTCTAGACTTTGAGAAAACTATGAAGTCTGCTATGGCAAGAACTTAGAAACTATAGGCAGAGACATGAAAGAAGATATAGGACTTAGGGCAGATTATAAGGCTGAGTCCCAATCTTTGAAGCATTATTTAATAAAAGCAATAGAAGGGCATAGAGACCGTCAACAAGAGGAATTGTTCAGAGATAAAAGGAGAGAATGAAGCTTACATTTAAAGAAAGACAGGTGTCTGCTGAACATCATGACAAACCTCTTTTATTTTACTCTGGAGCACTCTCTATACATCCAGTTCATAGTATGTCATTGCACCCTTAAGAAAAGTGGACTGGACAAAGCACTAAAAATTCTGCAGTGAAAATGGGAACAAACTGGGTTACCTAATAAAACACCAAAAGTTTAAATTATGTGGGTTCACAATTTATAGTAAATGACATTTATCACATTTAATCAATCACAACTTTTCTAGTCACTTTCTTTGTCCTCAATTAATCTATTAGTAACCTAATAAGAGGAGTAGATCAAAGCCCTCAAAAGCAGTACTACTCTTTTCAAACTCCTTCATTAAAATGATTTCTTGCCAGATATTTTCCCCAATGAAAAGTGTTTATACCATCACTATTGCTAACAGTTCAGACCGGTGAAAAAGACTTTCCAGACTTACAGGTTTGGCCTGGACAGTGTGAGCTTCAAGGTTTTTTCAGGTGCCTGAGGCAAATTGCAAGCTATGCCATTAAAAACTGGTTATGCCTGACTCACAACTTGTGCAGCACAAGCAAGATGCTTCACTCTGAATGTCACAGTGGCTCCGGAGGCACTTTTGGCTTGAACCAGTAAGGGAACATTTTCACGCTCCGAGTGTCATTTCTGTACCACAGGCTTGGCAGGAGCCAGGCTCGCTGTGGTGATGTCTACAGAGCTGGAGAGAAGAGGACTAGTGCTACCCTTGTTTTGGTCTAGACAGATCCGGTAGATCTGCCTCAAGTTAACTTGAGAAGATTTTAATTTCACATACTTGTCAGTCTATTTCTCTCAAACTGATTTTTAAGCAGTGAGTAAGCTTTGTTGCAGTATTTTTCATCCATTGAAGAGGCTTTGCAGATGAAATATGGTCTGTAGCTTCCCCTTCTGTTCCTAACATGTGATTTTAAATAATTATTTTAACATTTAATTTGCATATTTTAATAAGCAATGACTAATTAATTTGTAACATCAGAGACTTTCCAAACGCTTTCCAAACACTTTTTATTTAAGAATATTTGTGGGCTGATTATAACTTCCTTGTTTATCTGTTACTATATTACACTAATAATGAGTTAACTTCTTGCTTATTTGACTATAATCAATAAGTTATGCTGAAGCCAAATCACCTAAGGACTTTTTGAATTATCTTCTCTTTTCACAAGCTTCTTACAGAAGTTATGTCTTCTTGACCTATTGTCAAGCCAACATGTTAAGTGTATTGCAATCTTAGACGTGAGAACCTACTGTTGTATTATCAAATTAGACATTAGGGACAGATCCGACAGTGGGTTGAGGAGGTAAAATGCCATTTTATTCATCTGAAGTCATAGAATCATAGAATATCTGGAGTTGGAAGGGACCCATAAGGATCATTGAGTCCAACTCCCTGCTCCTTGCAGGACTACCTAAAAATAAACCATACGACTAAGAGCATCGTCCAGAGGAGCAAGTCAGAAAAAATGCCTTAGATGCTAAGGATTTCAAGCAAAAATCTGTGGTAGATCAAAAAAACGCAGGCAGCTCTCTGCCCAAGTTTCCTGAAGAGCTCAGTTTGCTGACTATGCTCAGAACATGCCTCAGTCCGGCACTGAATTCAGTTAAAAATGTGTGATGACTGTGATGGTCTTCCACATACTAGACGAGGGACGAGGATCCCAGGACTCTTTCCTTGCCAGCTGTGTGCTCAGACTGCCAGACTGGTGTCAGGCTTTGACATCGTCTGCTTCCCTGCCAGACCCATCATTTTCACATTCTGGCTGCACTACGGTGCAATTCAGGAGTAGCAAGCTACCCCATAGCCTGGGCATGAAGGTGTTCTCCTGGAAAGTAATATCTGTGAGTAAGGACCACAAAGACTGAGATCCAGGCAGAATCCAGCTCTCTCACCACTCTAACTGCTGCTCGCTACTCAGAAACTGGACTGCTTCTGTTTGCACCAGGAATCAGACTGCCATTGTCGTACAACCAACCATTTCAATTGGTGTCACTGAAACCTAATACTCAGTATATAGATAACCACTGGTGTCACAGATACGTTATATCTACAGATGTTTTCCCATAATTTAAGAAAATGCACGTATATGTATCATATTTACCTTTGAGAAAAAATCAATATTTATCCATATTCTGTGGTTCTCTAAGTTTGGTTAGTTTTAACCCTGCAAACTTACAAAGCATAAAGAAGTTTCGTGTATCCTTCTAATGAAGACCACTGATTTAGACATTCAGAGACATATCTGTACCTTCAGAGATCTCTTCCACTATGTGTAAACCTTTCTTTTTGTGGACAGGTGGGCAGGACACCTCCTGGCATGTATCTGCTGCTCAGCCATCTTGTTTAGACTCCTGACTATTTAGACATCCTCCTGACAGAACACTGGAAAATAAAGGGGATTATGTTTCATCAGCTAGCCACATCTTCTGGATTTTCACCTGGAAGTCTGTGGTGATACAGATATCGCTGGGCCTTTCTGACTTTGCTAACTAAGTGGAGACACAGTGCTCAAAGACAAAACTGGCTCCTGATGCTAGGGAGCAAGGGCACAGTGACTCCTGCCTCTATATGAAGTGTTTGTTTCTGCAGAGGGAGTGAAATCCCATCTCAACTGTCCCCAAACCACTTGGCGGAAAGGGGCATAACTGTCAGCATTTACAGTATTCAAGAGGACTGAGCTTGACTGCAAAGCAGAACTTGACATCCCACTCTTCAGTACAAGCCACTTTTCCATCCTTGGTCTTGGGCTGCTGATAGGAACGCCCTGATTTAGCTTAAGTGTTAGTTAAGGCCTAGCGCTTTGGTAATTTTTCTTACATTGCTTAAAAAAAAGGTTTTTACTTTGGCTTATGATTTTACAGCTCAAATGGGAACCTTTTAAAATGCAAAAAGAAGAGAGTTTTTTTCTAGCCCTGATAACTAATGCTTAGCTGTGTTAATCCTATATCTGCAATAATACCTAACAAAAGAGCTGAGCCTTCCTCATAGGGCTTTGCTGGGGTTTTGAAAGACAGTCTCAGGTTAGAGCTTTCTTTACGTTGAGATTTTGTCTTTGTTGTTCATAAAAGATAGTTAAGCAAGCAAACAAGCTTACAAAGCCACAGCTCCAGATTGCCTTTTAGAGGATCTGGTCCCATATATTATTAACAACAGCTGAAATTTTTGGAAAAATAAGGACTCTTAGCATGTTCTTAATTTTCATTGAAAGTAAAAATATTACAGCTAACGCCATACCATCAAACCGTAAAAATCCAGGCAATCATGATGTCAGTAAACTGGCAGAATGGTACAAAAAACCCTAGTGAATATTTTATGAATAACACTAAAAGCGTGACCTCAGTGAAATCAGTGAGAGTTTTACCATTCAGTGTGACAAGGTTTCACTGAAACAGAATATTTTGTTGTTATTTATTTAGTATTTATTATTTATTTATAGTGTAGCGCTATTCAGAGGCTTGGTAGTTTATTCATAGAAGAGTTGTGAGTCCCAAAACTAATTCAAAAGTTTACACAAACGAGCATTGGTTGCATTTTGTCTTGTTATTCATTATTTATTAAGGCTTTCTTCTAGCAATGTCATGTATCAACTCAGAGGACAAAAACAGTAATGTGATTCAGTGAGTGATACCATATTTCATGTAAGTGAGCACAGGAAAAACTATCCAAAAGCTGAAATTTGTTTGCATAAATTATTTGGTGAATAATTATGACTAACAAGAACATTAAAACAAAATCTGGATCACTGCAGAAGACGGCAAAGAAAAAAGCAGCCAAGAACAAGATAAATTAGCCCTTGCAGAGCGCTGTAGTGCCACAGCTGAGCTGCCACTGGTCTTCAAGCTACGTCACATCAAGCTAGCCTGGGTACTTCTCCAAGCTGCTGCTGTCTTGTCTAAATAAACCATTTACAATAAATGATTCAAACAATTCTAAATCTCAAAACACGTCAGTTTAATGATAGATACTGACTCCGGCAGTTTCCAAATGTCTGTCACTCCTTACTATGCACTTTAAACTTATTTTTTAATTAACACATTTAATCATAGTAATAACATAGAGACAAACAGTGTTTTACAAATGTTTGAAAACATAGAAAAAGAACAACTAAACAAGAATATGTGAGTTATTTTTTTCTCTGTGGTACTCTTATTTGAAACATTGAAAGAATATCAGGTTTAATTTGCTGCTAGCAATTTCTCCATTTTTCTTTTCTCATTCTGTCTAGGTTTCCCTATGGCTGAATGGTAGTAGTATAAACTAGCTTCAGAAGGAAGTACCACAGATTTGAGCTCTGTGATGTCCTGCTGGGTTTTCTACGTGGAATTGTTGTTCAACCAAATAAATCAAATACAGTCTAATAAATTCAAATACATTTGAAATATTGAGCCTGATTTCGATATTATTGGAGAGAAACACTGCCATTTGCTTCTTCTGACTGAATTTACTTTAAGAGGAAGCAACATCTCTTGCTGGGTGCTACAAAGACCACCACCCTCCGCAATTTCTGCCACTGGATATCACCAGATGTTTAACAGAAAGCAAATGCAGAAAATAGAAATCTACATATTAATATCTAGAACCACAAGAAGTAGAGCTAGAAACTAAACTCTGTGGACAATGCTTCCTTAAACTGAATACGAAGCCAGAACATACTAGCCTTTTTCTCTTACATTACTTAACTTTTCCTTTCATGGAACATAAGCTTAACACAGCCTTAGGTCAGGATAAAAATATTAAAGACCACATCTTCTGTTGGGTGTCTGCTTCCACTTGAGAAGGCCTCTTTGCCAGGAACAAATGCTGACAATTTGATCTGCTTTGGGATCCACTCAAGGCTCTGCTTGCCCAGCTTTTGCTCTGAATTGTAACATTATGGATGACCAATTTATAGTACAAAAGTAGTGATTTATGTTTGAGCTGTAGCTTTCAGTTGTGGTTTTCTCATTTTTTGTTGCTTTTATTTTTTGGTTTACTACAAATCATAGTAGCTTTTGCCAAGCAAGGTTTTGAATGAGAAAGTTTTGTGTGTTCCTGAAAAAAACAGGGCTTTTTCCTTAAATTACCTTGAATGGTGCAATGTTTGACTGACTTACTCCATTTGGGATTTAGCTGATGCCGAGTGAACTTGCTGATCTACTACAAAACATATTGTAAAAACTCAGCAAGTAGCCTGGCTCTACAATGCTTCTGCTCCCTTATAATGAGATTATAAAAGTATTTCTCTCACAGGGGCTTCATAAAAATCAACGCATCAAAGAACGGGGGTCATGTAAATTACAGTAGAGAGAAGATAGACAACAGCTTGGACAAAAAGTAGAGGAGAAAAAAGCTATTATTTCTGTGATAGTGCCAAAGGGCCTCAGTGAATTATATTCAGAGGTAGGTTGAACTTAACGTCCTTGTTTTAAAAGCCTCACTGAGGATTTCTGTAGCTTGCAGTGCTTGTTGGCAATAGTTTCAAGTGGCCATGTCCACCCAAACGGCAAGGTTTTAGTCATGCAAACATCTTTTTTATTTGCACACTCTAAAACATAGTCCGTACCTCCATGTACATATCATTTTAAAAGGACAGAAAGGTTCATATATACTTCAGGATTTTGTAAAAGCAAACTTTGGAAAAACTTGAAATCATTATAAAATGTTTCCAAGATTTGTGTTTGTTTTTTCAAACGCCAGTGAGGGTCTGTATACATTATAGAAATATGTTTATACAATGTAATAAAATGGGGAAAAAAACCTTAATCCAAACGCATTGAAAATTACACATTTTTCTATGGCAAATTTGTCCAGCTGCTGTCAATAAGGTCATTATTTAACTATTTCCTAGATGGAGACAGTTTATCTTATGAAAAGGTTTTATTTTGTTTTTTAAAGGACATAGTTCAACTTTGGCTTGGCTTTTGCAGTGGAGTACAGCAAATCCTTTTTCTACAAACAAAATGTTCTAATTTACTGCCCGCGATAAGATCCCCAGGCCTGCTAAAATTGTTCAAAGTGTTAGAGGTGTAAACTATGCCAAAAACTATACTAGAATAAATATTGCATATATTTTCAATTTGCGGGTGAATGTAATGCAAAACAATTTTGGTTGTTAGGCACATTGCAAGCAGGCTCTGTGCAGGCTTCCCACACACATTGCTACCAAAGCACTTCAGTCCTGAGAGTTAACACCATATGATATTCCACTCTTGAATTACCTTATGAGCAGCAACTGCCAACTCAGTCTGCAAGTTTTGGAATATTTGAACCCTATAGACCTGATGACTTGTTGGTTTTTTGTTTCGTTTTCCTTAGCACAATGTTTTTTACACAAATGCTATGAATATCTTCTCACTATGAAGGATTTCTACTGCATGCCTAACTTTGCCTCCTAGAAAGGGAATTTTCCTCAACTTACTTTCATTTGAAGTCATGGGCCACCTTCTTTCTAAATGAAGCTACTGGATTTCTTCTTCAGCTTCTATTAATATAACAACCTTGTGCTTATTGAGAACGTGAACACGTAAATTGGTCTTCAGTCTCTTTCTAAAATTTCTTAGCTGACTCACTTGACTATTAGAAAAGATACACTCGGTACTTTGAAATGGGAATGGCCCAAAAAGTGTCTCAGGCGAACAAAAAATATTCTTCCTCCAGCAGTGCTGGAAAGAGAAAGCAGCAGGTTGCGGGGAGAGAAAGGACAGCATGCCTGGTTTTATGCATTAACTTAAATTTATATTGGCTCATTCTGTATTACACACTAGACATTTTCTAGTTCTGTTCCACAGTGGTCAGATGAAGAAATCTTAGAGGATGGAGAAAACAGGCAGTGAGGATAGGCTGCTTTGGAAAGACACTAAAGACCAATAAACACTTCCTTTGCTTTCTTCAGCCTTGCCCTCTGTCATTTGTACTATGAGAGCTCAGCATCGCATGTGGCTTTGGAGCATTTGTCATAGCAACAAAACAAATTTGTTCATGCCTAACAAGACAAAGTGTTGTCCAGTCATACTTCCTTCAGACTCTCGCTGTCAAAAAAGATGTGTAATAAAGACAGCTATGACTATAGTCTATCCACACATATTTCAGAGAGAAACTTGAAAGAATCACTATTAGTGCATACATGTAGAAATACTTTACTTGTTTTGGAAATGTAATATGTACAACTGTAGGATTAGAGAAAGCCATTGAATTAATGGTGTCAGAAAGTCTACCTACCACCTACACACCAGTCAAATAAAAAATACAGAAAAACATATCCAGCTGAAGCAGCGCAGAGAATCCTAATTTTATTCAACAGGCAAAGTATTTTGTATGATCCTAGGACCCTTTATATTTAACTCGGAATCAAATCAAGCTCACTAGGAATTAAGGGTGTTTTCAGAAACAAATCCTGCCACAAGGTACTGCCAAGGGCATGCCGATTTTTGGATGGGCATTCAAAGCAAATTTAAGTACATGATCCTCTTTAAAATGTAACGGCTATAGAACTCATCTGTTTAGTTCATCTGCTATAGGTGTAGCTTTTCCTCCCTCCTTTGGCTGGTCTCACTATGAGAACCTCTCTGCTTTCCAGCCTTGTGCCTCTCCTGGAGCTGGAATAGTGCGGCTCTTGTACAGCTTAAGGCTAGACCACAGCACCTGTCCACTACGCTTAACTAGCACGCCTGCTGGGTTCTGCTCTTTCCGTCTGGTTTTGGGAGGTATGAAAGAGGTGACAGTCTTATTGTTCAATGCTGCTCAAATACAGTTCATTTCTAAAATTAAAACCAAAGTATTTACAGGAAGACAATAAACTAATACCATGCTGGTTTTATTCCATCTACAAACACCCTGCTTAAATTTATTTGTTAGATTTCTCTGAGCAGTTCCTCAGTAAGAGAGATTATATTCACCCAGCTGAAGTTCCTCTGCTCTGGTTTATTCTCAGGTTTTGCCTCTGTTTGTCTAAACCAGTTCATCAGGCTCACCAGGACACTGAGCCCAACCTTTTCAGCCCAACAGTTACGTCATTATCATTAATGGCACACATATGTTTGCTGAGGTGTGGCTGATCTTGAATACATCTTCCTTCCTTGTTTTTAAGTTTAACTATAAGAGTTTATTTGCAAAATAAACACCTCATTAACCCAGTCAACTTTGCTGCTTTGTTCAGAGCCTCACCTCAGAGCTGCCCTTTGCTTCTCTGTGTTGCCCTCCGTT
>WAAD01026567.1:54615-78602 GCA_013389945.1 Fregata magnificens | reverse complement strand
TGTATGAAAGATGGAGAAAGATTTTACCTGTAGTGACAGAACGAGGGGCAATGGTTTTAAACTGAAAGAGGGTAGATTTAGATTGGACATAAGGAAGAAATTTTTTACGGTGAGGATGGTGAAACATTGGAACAGGTCACCCAGAGAAGTTGTGGGTGTACCATCACTGGAAGTGTTCCACATCAGATTGGATGGGGCTTTAAGCAACTTGATCTAGTGAAAGATGTCCCTGCCCACTGCAGGGGGGTTGGTCTAGATGGTCTTTAAAGGTCCCTTCCAACCCAAACCATTCTATGATTCTATGAAGCAAGAGTAAGCCATGCCTTCTAAAATATAATGTATCTCAATGAACGTAAAGTTAACTTTCCATTATCCAAAGTACTGATGGACTTGAACAATGTCAATTCCCAACAATGCAGGTGCTACAAAGTTCCCTGGGCAATATGGATTGGAAACAACTCAGCTTGAATCCAGCCAGTCTTACTGACTCCAGTTCAATGCTTGCTATGCCAAATCCAAGGAGGTTTCTGAAAAGTTAGGGACATATCTGTGGACTGTGAGGAACAGTACTCCAAGATACAAGACAGGCAAAAATCAACACGAATTCAGTGCTAATGCAGAGAAACGAGCCTGGAGCCAAAACTGTGCTAAACCAATAATCATTCTAGGACTCTGGACAGTATAGTGCCCTCTGTCCACAGGCCAGTCCATACTATGTCTGTTTAAGAGAGCTTGTTAATTTTAGCACAAAGCCAGACTGATCAGTTAATGTTGGCCAGCTGGAAATACAAGAACTCCTGAATAGCTGCCCTAATGATAGCCAGGAATCTCTAGTCTTCTGCAGGAAGAGTGAAGAACAGACGACTGAGTTTTGAAAGAGAATGTTGCCCAGAAAGGTCATGGTGTCCCCATCATTGGTGATGCTTGACACCTGACTGAACATGGTACTGGGCAACCTGGTCTAGCTGATCCTGTGCAGGCAGGAAGGTTGAACTAGATGATCTCTACAGGTCCCTTCTGACCTCAACTATTCTGGGACTCTGGGAAGCAGAATCAATGCTGCCCAACTCTGCCTCCACAAAGGTACCCTTCTCAACTGTAAACCACCTCTTTCATAGCTGTCATGCACAGAGCCTGCTAACTCTCTATCATCATCTGTTCTTCCCTCTGAAAAATTCTGTCTTTCCTTTCTCCCTCACCAAATTCCCACATTCCACCTCTCCTTTCTGCTTCTGTCTAATCACAACTGCTACACAAAGAAAATCTGACCATCTTTTTACGATGAATATTTTGCTGTCTGTACTCTGACTTCATATTGTTGTGATATAGTATGGTGAACATGGAGGAGATTTTTTTCTTCAGTCTAGAAATACTGGAGTTCAAAGGTTCCAGTTCAGAGAAAAAGGCCTCACTCCATGCACTGCTCAATCATATAATGCAATCTTTTAAAATTTATAGAAAATAAAAGATATTCACAAATATTTTTTCTTCTCTTTTTGTTCCCATGAGAAAGGCTCAAGCCAAAATCATACTCATTTTCTGGTGCAAGACCTCATAGATATGTCAGTTTACTTATGGTTTGGTGCTAGAGCTTCTATGAGAATCTTTCAAAACTGAAGGCATTCAGTAATTTCATAATTCAGTGTAAATCATCATCAGACTTTTAAGCAACTATGAGTTCCTTTATATCTAGTATAGTATTTGAATCTCCAGCATGAAATGGAAATTGGTAGCTGAACTTTCTGTCTGAGGTCATAGGCTGTTAATTTTGACTCCTTATTACTGGAAGTGTGGCTCAGAATGCTCTGCAAATTTGGCCACACTGCCTCATTCCATTTATTTAATTCCAATCAACTTGCAACTTGAGATATCTGATCGTTGTCTTTTCTAAAAAAAAAAAAAAAAAGTGTCATACCAAAGTATATAGAATTCTGAGAATACCAAAACTGTTGGTTTTGTTTTTTTCAAAACTGTTAAAAACTACAAAACTGCAGACATATTTCTGAAATATGAATCTGTTGTTAAGCTGCAAAGTCAACCAAAAAAAGTGAAATGTTTAATTTATTATGTTATACAAACAAAAAGTAATGGCTGACCTCTGTTAAAAATATTCTAGTTGATGCCAGTGAAGTTACAAGCTAAGAGGGTATTCAATCAACTTTCATGGCTGTGGAGTTAGGCAATCTTAAATAATTTTGAAATCTCAAGACAAATCTTTCCCAAATAATCCTGATTTTCTTACGCTAATCCAATTCTATGTGTGGTCTGAAAGTCACTCATCTTTGCAGGAGTCATTAAAGTGTTTTATATGGGTTCTTGTACTTCCTGTATCATCAAAGTATTTAAATTTCTTTTTTTTCTATCTATCTCATTTTGCAATATACCCTGAAGAATATGTGTTTACATTAGAAAAGGCAGTTCATAGACCATAGTGAGTGGTACAGTAGCCCTTTGTTCCTGTGGGAACTCATCCCAAAGTTTGGGATAGCCACTGAGAAAATACTTTTTATTCCATAGCTTATCTCTTTCATAGACAGTTTCTTTGTGTCATAGCCCTCTTCCTAAAACCATAGCCCCAAGCCATCAAACCCTTTGAAGAGAAAACAGACCTTGTATTCAACTCACCATGCTGAAGAAAGTTGAGCTGTACCACAGAAGGCAGATTTGATGTGGTCATGAGAACCCAAAGTGGCGACACAATGTCCTATTAGAATCTGGAGCAAATGTAGAAAATGTTCCAGTATGCTCATCAGTTTTGCAATAACATAATATATTTGTTTTGTTGAATAAAATGGACATTTATTTTAACGACAAATACTTCAGAAATAAGTCACCAGGATTTCAAGCTGAATTAGTATAGTTATGAAAGATGTGATTTGCAACTGGTTGACAGCTGCTTTTGGTTAGAATGTTTTTAATCTCTGCAGCATAGAAATGTGCTTCCCATAGTTAACGGATGTATTATTGGCAAAGGACAAAGAAATAAATTCCAGATTTAATTCATCCTCCACAGTGATGTTCTTTATCATAAAAAACAATTACTTCACTTATTTCATTGCTGTCTTGATAAAAATCAAGGCCTCATTTGACCCCATGCTACAGGCAAGTAGAGTGTTCTCCCCTAATGGAAATGATTTCTTATTTCCTACCTTTGATCCTTGTGAGTCAACCAACCATATGAGGCCACAAACTCAGAGGTTACTTTAAATCATGTCTTGTGATTTTTGCTTCATAATAATTTCCACAGCACGGCAAAGCTTTTGTTTTTCTATGCAATTTTCTTTATTGCCAGCTTTTACGAGTCTGGGTGAAAGTTGTACGGCAGTTTTATGATATAGCTCTGCTAAAGGGAGCCAGATCCTTATCATGGAAAAGCTTGGCATGCTTCATCAAGGCTAACTGAGCTGTGCTGATTAACATGGGCAAAAAACACAGATAATCCCTGGTTTAGGAAATAACTCTAAATTTAGCAACATTTATAAGGTCTTTGGTATCAGCAGGTCAGGCACATCTTTTAAATGAGAGAAATCAGAAACTGTCATAAGTGACCAAATGAGAATTAAGAGAGAGTTCCTGAACGGTCAAGGGGAGACATAATTATACTTTGCACTGGACTTTTAAGTACTTATACTGAACCGCTATCAAATATTTTGTGCTGCTAATCTGAGCACTTCTCCTCACTTTGTATTAATTTGAAATTATCGTTAGCACCATGACTGCTTTAACTCTGAAAAAAAGAGTTAAATTATAACAGCAGCTTTTAAAATGAAGAAATGCACCTTAGTCAGTTATCAATTTAATATCATAGCTTTGATTCTGATATTTAAAAACCTCTTAAATAAAATCTTGCTACTCGGCTTGACAATAGAAAATTTTAGAAACATCTGTGAACAATTGTGTATTGACTTTGGTGCTCATAAACTTTTCCTTGTTTGCTATTTGTTATTCACTTTCTTTTTCTTTTTATATTTCTTATCACAAAGACTGCTAAAAATTCTGATTTTGTCTTTCAGTGTGAGTACTGACTGGGTGCGTCTTATTTCTTCTTATTTCTGTAGTAAAAGAAATAAAGAAATCATTTCCTTGTCTCTTTGCTGTGTATTTTTTCTATTCAAGTCACTAAAAAGTGTTTACAGAAGACGGGATTTTAAACAAAGAATCTAAGATTGTGGGGGAAAATTAAGTTTTAGATAGTAAGAAAGGAACAAAACTTTGATATAAACACTCCAATTATTTTGTGTCTGAATGACAGAAATTTCTAAACTTAATTGTGGAAGTATGTGAAACATTTCCTTCCCTGAAAGGAGAAAAAAAGTCAATTTTAACTGTATTCCCATTACATTAATACCTAACATTCTTCACTGAATATCCATTACAATAATTATAATAACTAACCGTAGTGTTTAACTATTGCACACGCATCACAAACAAGCAGGCTGTGAATCCTGGTTTCTGGAAATAATGCTTATTTTGGAAATAAGCATCTGAGTCTAGGTGAAAACCAGGTTCAACCACATTTTTCTTTAGTGCTGCCTGCTGTTTAGCTTAGACTTTGTCCCTCAACAGGCTGGCTGTCCTGAATCCCACTCTGATGTGCCTGACTCTTTCTTTTCCTTTTATAGGTCATTTAGGTCAGTAACTCAGCACTGTAAATTCTTAGAAACAGCCCAACTTTTAAATGTTGTAGATTCCTCTATATGTAAACTTCCATTTCAGGTCCTTGCTGGAACTAAGCAAGAGAAAATGATATGAAAACTAAAAAGTCACATAGGCCACACCTTTGGTTGGGTCAATTCTAACCCACAGCATTGTTCAGACATAATTTCTAATCAAGGTGATTCATTAAGAAATGGAAGCACATCCATCTGCATCAGCCTCTTTCTGCTCTGGTTTACTTTATACAAACATTGTCCATTGATCACTGAGGATTGCAAGAGTTCTTTGTTCTTTTCTGGGGTTCTGCTGAAAGTATTCAAAACGGCATTTAGTATATTATAGGAGGAAATTTACTCTAGAAGTCTGCTGCAAACCAACTACCATTTTGCTTTCAAAGCTCAATACTCTGCCTACAAAAGACAGTAGGAGTCTGAGGCAACAAGAGAATATTCCTAGTAGGTACAATAGATTTATTTTTTTCCCTTGCTGTAAGTAAAAACTAGCTCATTTTTATCCTCCTGTGAGTTGAAGCAGTTTGCTTCCCATTATTCATACATTTTATTCTTTGTATTTCCTTTTCTGATGCTGTCATGGCCTCTTAAGTAAGAGTGCTTAAAAAATGTCACAATTCCTGTACTATAGTCATTACTATCACAGAGTCATATAAACACAGTTTCATGCAGCTGAAACCAGTTTCACATAGTTAAATCAATATTACAAAAAGAGGAGGATTTCTCCTGTTTTGTTCTTTATTCAGTGTATTTTAGGTAATTCAGGGTTTCTCGGCATGAATAGCCAGTATCATAGAATCATAGAATCATAGAATCATTAAGGTTGGAAAAGACCTCTAAGATCATCAAGTCAACTAACCGTCAACTAACACCACCATGACTCCTAAACCAGGCCCTGGAGTGCCATGTCTACACCTTTTTTGAATGCCTCCAGGGATGACGACTCCACCACCCCTCTGGGCAGCCTGTTCCAATGCTTAACCACTCTTTCAGTAAAGAAATTTTTCCTGATGTCCAATCTAAACCTCCCCTGGAGCAACTTGAGGCCATTTCCTCTCATCCTATCACTAGTTTCTTGGGAGAAGTGTCCAAGACCTGCTTTACTACAACGTCCTTTCAGGTAGTTGTAGAGAGCAATAAGGTCTCCCCTCAGCCTCCTCTTCTCCAAACTAAACAGCCCCAGTTCCCTCAGGTGCTCCTCATAAGACTTGTTCTCTAGACCCTTCACCAGCCTCGTTGCCCTTCTCTGGACATGCTCCAGCACCTCAATGTCCTTCTTGTACTGAGGGGCCCAAAACTGAACACAGTATTTGAGGTGCAGCCTCACCAGTGCCGAGTACAGGGGCACGATCACTTCCCTAGTCCTGCTGGTCACATTATTCCTGATACAAGCCACGATGCTGTTGGCCTTCTAGGCCACCTGGGCACACGGCCGGCTCATGTTCAGCCGGCTGTCAACCAGCACCCCCAGATCCTTTTCTGCCAGGCAGCTTTCCAGCCAGTCTTCCCCAAGCCTCTAGCGTTGCATGGGGTTGTTGTGACCAAAGTGCAGGACCCGGCACTTGGCCTTGTTAAACCTCATACAATTGGCCTCGGCCCATCGATCCAGCCTATCCAGATCCCTCTGCAGGGCCTTCCTTCCCTCAAGCAAATCGACACTCCTGCCCAGCTTGGTATCATCTGCAAACTTGCTGAGGGTGCACTCAATCCCCTCATCCAGATCATTGATGAAGATGTTAAAAAAAACCGGCCCCAGAACTGAGCCCTGGGGAACACCGCTTGTGACTGGCCGCCAACTGGATTTCACTCCATTCACCACCATTCTCTGGGCTCAGCCATCCAGCCAGTTTTTTACCCAGCAAAGTGTATGCCCGTCCAAGCCGTGAGCTGCCAACTTCTCCAGGAGAACGCTGTGGGAGACCGTGTCAAAGGCCTTACTAAAGTCCAGGTAGATAACATCCACAGCATTGCCCCCAAGTAGATATGCTACGGACATCAACCAACGTGTCCTTCCTGCAGTGCTGACTGGTATGGAAGGATTCCAAAGAATCAAGCATGGAAATTATATTTCTAATGTAGGAGAGATATCAAGTCTTAACTGAATAACTCTGTAACATGTGTTGTTTTCCCTTATTTACATAAATACTGAAGAATGGCAAATACAACATTCCACAAGAACATGTATTTGTTTAGGTTCCATGTGGTTTTCATATGAACATCAAAATAATCTAAAATATAATGTCATAAGTAAGCATGGGAGACAGGAAGATTTTTTCAATTTTCAGTCAGTCAATTTTCTACAAGTTTTTTAAAAATGAAGAAGAAAAAAAGAAATGGCAGCATAATTCCACCACAAAAATATTGTGATTATATTTTACTGGAGATGGGGATGTCCCTCTAAATAAAATACATCTTAGCCAGTACATCAATTTGGTGCTACCTGCCAAAGTATTTTTTTATGACATTACTGAAGGCAGTATGAAATTTACAGGAACAGCATCACAATGCCAACCAGCATTTCACCTAGCTTGGGGACAAATGTGGCAATGGTTTCACTCAACAGGTTTACACCAGAAAAATGCTTTTGCTGTGTAATGTTGTTCCTGGAAGTCCAGCCCCTAGGGGTACTCTGAGGAATGGCAACTAAGATGATGACATTCACATGTTAAAATGGGATTTGGGTCGTGCAAGAGTTAATATGACCATTGTTCCACAAAAAAAACCCTCGTTATCAAAGATCCTGATGGAAAGAGTCCAGATTATTTTGAGGTAATCAAAGGGTAAATGACACACTATAAAAATTGAGTTGTTTTTCTTTTCTTTCAAACACAAGAAAGTGACTATTCAATTGATTTTTGGAAGAGTTCATTGTCCCATACAAACATGCTGTTATAGTTATGTTTTTCAAACTATGACCTCCCTTAGCTAGGTCTAGCCTAGACATTGGCAAGAATCGCACACCAAGTCTCCAGTCCAACACAATCCCCAACACACTCACAATCATTTACTCATATTTTTACAGTTAGTTATATTTTTATTCTTCTTTCNTTTTTTTTTTTTTTTTTTTTTTATTTCCCTGGCAAAATCCTGGTCCTTTAAGCCATGTGCTTCACATCTGTTCTTACACTGAGTGGAAATGATTAGAGAAAACTATAGTTTACCTTCCAAATGCTTTTCTTTTTCTTTCTACCTGCCATTCTTCCAGGAATATTTCACTTCCTCTCATCATTATTCCTCAGATCTACTATCATATTCTGTCAGCAATACAAAGCATTCTGGGAATCCCCACCCCCCATGCAGCAATTATGTGGAGGTCTAGATCCATGCACTGCATGGTAGGTGAAACCTTGTACCGTACCAAATTGATTTTAAAAAAAAAGGTCTCTTTAATTCCAATACATCAGGGCTTCATCCTGTTTTTCAGAGGTATTTGAATTTGCATTACTATGTGTTTAATAAAATTGTAGACCAATAGTACCCAACTAACAGGAAGGCAGACAGGTTGAGCAAATAAAAATTCTCTGTTGAAATCCCAAATTTGGAAACACAGTCTGCACATACAGTGAACTGCATCAACTTCTTAAGTATTTCTCAAAGTCAGGTTTCACAGAAAGTGAAAAGTTGCTAGTATTTTTAAGAGTTTTAAATTTTTCACCTGGTTACATGAAACCCTGTTCCTCTGTTTTATAAATACTTTTTCTTATTCTTTTTGTTCCTTTTTTTTTTCTTTTTTACCTCAGATCTGTGGGGAAAAAAAAGGGTCACATTAATTGAAATTCCTCAGCTGACATAAAACTGAGAAATCAAACAGTATGTTTTCACTTTATGGGAGAAAGGTACGTAGAGGTAAGACACAGGAAAATTCTTCTTTCTGCAGGTTGCAAATAGACTTACAGATATCCCTGCTGGCCACTAGGTTTCATACAGTCCAGAATCACTGAATAACTGAGGTTAGAAATTACCTCTGGAGGCCATCTGATCCAATGTCATCCTCCTCACTCAAAGCAGAGCTGACTTAGATTGGGTTTCTTGGCTGGTAAAATGCTCAGCACACTTTGGGTAGGATTCACCTCACTTAACTCAAGCATCTTCATTCATTTGCCCCCACATCAGCATTTAGTGCCAGCAGAGGTGCCTTAGGTATCTAAGAAATCTACGTGGGGCTATGAGATCGGTCACAGTACTGATAGGAAACTACTACTTCCTGGAATTGCAGCTGGTGGCCAGGCAGGATACCTAGACAAAGGGGCATTTGACAGCAATGAAAGAGCACGTGAACCATTACTTTACTGTCTAAAAGTTGCACACCTAAGACTTGATAGAGTTTTCTAAAGATCAGCATAGATCCTATGTAAGTTTAGATCCCTAGCTGAAATGTAAACACCTACACTGTGTATGCCTAAATTTAGACATCTCGATGTGTCTGAAATGGAAACTGAATCCCACCCCTAACTTTGAGATGGCTAAAATAAACAATGTTGTATAGACATTCATTTTCTCATGCCAAACTACATAAAATAGTATGCACTGAGAAATAGAGCCATGTATTTATTGCATTTCTGAAACAGAAATAGGCCAAGAGCAAAAGGTTGAATCTGAAAACGTCTCAGTTTTGCTATGAATCTAAACTTTTGATTCTCCCCCTTCATTAATGTCTAACTGCCTTCTGAGTGCCTGCCTGCTTCCACTTTTTCACTACCTATTCAGTCTGCAGAGAAACCACAGAAAAAAAGCTGTACATATGATTAATACAAAAATTACCAGTGCAGTTTTTCTCATCTTGTGATGCCTGCAATGCAATATTGTTAATATTTTAAGTTCCTGGTTTCTTACCACTGTTTTAGTGTTTAGGACACAATTTCTACTCACAAATGTTTCATTTTTTCTTTTGATTGCTTTATTCTTTTAAAGATGTAAGATTTGAGAAGTCCTAGACTAGCAATATACCATAAAGCACAAAAACAAGTCTGTGCATATATTTTTTTAATGTCTTATTTTTAGATTCTCCTATTACTCATAAAGTTCCTGACCGTTCTTAGAAGCACGATCTACCTTTACAATGAGCAATGCTTTGATCAGGTCACAGCTGGAGGTTAGCACATTAGGCTTTCACCTCCAGATTCTGTACAAATACTGGTTTGGGGGGCCCATGTCAGCAATTTTGGGCTAGTTTTATTTTTGTCTCTGTTACTGGCAACACAGCAAAAGCAACACAGGACTTGGCACTATTCAGGAAGATTGTCAATCTTTCATTGTCAGTAGAAAAGAAGACTGGCTCAGCACAACAAAGACGTTTAAGTTAAGGAAATGGGTGGCTTTGTCAGATTTAAACAAGAAAGCTTTACCAAAGTCCTTTAATTTTTTTTAGCTCCTGAGTCAGACACTTGGGAAAATCTCTCTTCTTGCACCCAGATAAAATTGAAATCTTTGTTAACTCCATTTATTCAGTCTTCACAAAGTATGAAGCTGCTTTCCCAATGTTCCTATTTGCATGCAGCAGGGCGTGAAACTCTAGGCTTGTTCCTCATCCCTGACCACCTTGAATGTCAGGAGTGACATTCAGCTTTAACACTTGGTCACTGGCCATATGAGGAAATTGCCTGAGAGAAGGTTGCTTTATAGTGGTGTGCTGAGATACATTTAAGTAATTTCAAGCATGATCTTGAATGGGTATCAATGAGAAAGACTTTCAGACTGCAAATATGATAAGAATCCAAATGACCTATAGAAGAATACATAGTCATTTACCGCTTTTAATTCCTGTAAATGCTGAAATTGTCATTGCAAAGTCTTTTGAATGACCTTACATTTTAAAATGGATCATACCTTAGGAGAGAAACTCTCAGAGACTAGGAAAGAGCTAAAGCTGGGTGATCTGATCCTTTAAGCGGACATTTTATGACAGGGCTATATTTCCTCTGGCTACAGGAAGTTTTGTATACGAAGAAGTGGAAAGCAATAAGTCAGTCTTGAGGAGGATAAACTGTTGCAGGAATATAATAAACTCTACATACCCAGCTGGTCTCAGAGAGCCTGCTAGCACCTTTCCCTTCCTGTTGGAGCAAGTAACATCTGTTTCTTAAGTGAAAGAGTGTGAAGAGAATGAGCACACATAGCTATGCACAGAGACATGCAGGTGAAGGAAGTGATTTATTATATTTCAAACAGATTGTTTCTGCTGCAAAAAACAAAAGCAGGGCCTAAACGTGCTTCTGTAAAATGATTTGTGTTTGACACTTTTTTCTTTTTTTTTCTTTTTTTTTCTTTTTTACGTCTTTTTTTTTTAAGCAAGATGGAAGAAAACCTGTAGTAATTTTATTGAAGTATAATACAAAAATACAGAATAGAGAAAAATCTAATGAGCACAGTGAATGAAAACAGACCTCATAAAAAATCATTTAAAAAGGACCTCCTGTTCTCAATACAAAATCTTTTTGACTTCAAGGATTATTTTTGCCAAAAACATTTCTACCTGTTCTAAAGGACTTGCTGTTGGATTATTTAGGTATATAGAGGTTGAGGAGTTGGGGTGTGTTCAATGGGAAAAAATGTTCAATGGGAAATCTAGCAGAAACAAACCAGCTGTAATGAAATTTTCTATGAACTCCTATGTCCAAGATACTACTTCTCAAACACTGTATTCAGATGCCTGTCTCACCTCATGAAAAGTAATTGCTGGTCAACAGCGCTAACTGAAGTTTTAGAAATTATCATTAATAAAATGAGTTTAAGTCAGCAAGGCTGCACCATGATAAAGGTACAACTTAATATGAACAAAATCAGCTAAATCCAGCTCTTGCATTTTCCCTGAGCCAAAAAGAAGTAAATTATTGACTAAACACAATATCAATTTCATAAACTTCAAGACAAAGAGTAACAAAGTAAAACATTAAAATTCTTTGGTGAAAATTATTTGAAATTCAATCATCAAGTAAAAGAATTAAGCAGAAGAATTAATTCAAGTACAAGAATCAGGCAGAATAGAATTTGAATAACTAAAGATAGGTAATAGCATAGATTTTAAAGAAGTCACACAACGAATCTGATTAACTTTTTTTAGGAATTAAAAATAAAAACTGCTAAAGGTAATGTAGCAGGTGTAGTCAGCATTTGATCTTGAAGAAGGCTTTTGATAAATACTGACTTGTGTAAGTGGTTTAGATAATGTGATATTGACAGACAAATCCTCAGCTGGTTGAAAAAATTGCTTAGAAACTGAAGTCGTATGATAAATGGTCCTAGATTAAGTATCAAGAAGCTGACAGATGAAGTGTTAAAAGACTGCTAGCACTAAATCTACCCTTTGCTTATAAAATAAATCATTGACCTGATGGGGAATGTGTAACAAGGTGTTCAAATGTGCATATGACATGCCAATCAAAAAAGAATGAACGGATAAAGCAAGTTGTACTAATTCTTCACTGGGACAGGCTCCAAGCCAATTTATGTATTTCACAAAGAAAAGCATGGAGACCCAACCAAGGGTAGCTGGTGCTTCTCCAAAACAACTTTCTGTCACTTGCACTCGGTTGAAGTTCTCATCAGAACTTTCTTGTTTAGCCAAAGAGCAAAATCAGTACTTCATAGTCATCTCTTTGATCCATTAGCTTGGAAACAGAAGAGTCAGCTATATTTTTTCTTGATATTTTGTGCATTCTTTAATTCATGAATCTATTCTTCATTCTTCTTTTACTATTCTAATTATGACTTCTGCATGTCCTTTCAATTTTTTTAACACCGGTTTCAAAGGATTCGTCACTGTCTTTGGGTAAACTCACCCACAGACACAAACTAAACAGCTGACTTTACTAGAACAATTCATTAATCTACCTCTTTTCTCCAGTTTTGTTTGGACTAACGTGGTGTGTACTGGGTCTGGATACCACCATTTTCTAATACATTTCTCTATCAGTTAAAAAAGGACTCTTAATTTATTTCCTACCAAACCTTCTCTATTACCTTCTTCCTCAGTAACAACAGGCAGCCATTCTATGATGGAGTGACTGCATCAGTGGACAAGGGAAAAGCAACAGATGCCATCTATCTGGACTTCTGTAAAGCCTTCGACACAATCCCCCACAACATCCTTCTCTCTAAATTGGGGAAATATGGATTTGATGGGTGGACTGTTCAGTGGATAAGGAATTGGTTGGATGGTCACATCCAGAGGGTAGTGGTCAACGGCTCGATGTCCAAATGGAGACGGGTGACAAGTGGTGTCCCTCAGGGGTCCGTACTGGGACAAGTGCTGTTTAATATTTTCATCAATGACATAGTGAGATCGTGTGCACCCTCAGCAAGTTTGCAGATGACACCAAGCTGAGTGGTGCAGTTGACATGCCTGAGGGACGGGATGTCATCCAAAGAGACCTGAACAAGCTGGACAGGTGGGCCTGTGTGACCCTCATGAGGTTCAACAAGGCCAAGGGCAAGGTCCTGCATCTGAGTCAGGGAGACCCCCAGTATCAATACAGGCTGGGGGATGAAGAGATTGAGAGCAGCCCTGCAGAGAAGGACTTGGGGCTGCTGATGGATGAAAAGTTGGACATGAGCCAACAATGTGTGCTCACAGCCCAGAAGGCCAACCGTATCCTGGGCTGCATCAAAAGAAGCGTGACCAACAGGTCGAGGGAGGTGATTCTCCCCCTCTACTCTTCTCTGGTGAGACCTCACCTGGAGTACTGCATCCAGCTCTGGAGCCCTCAACACAAGAAGGACATGCAACCATTGGAGCAGGTCCAGAGGAGGGCCACAAAAATGATCCGAGGGATGGAACACCTCTCCTATGAGGACAGGCTGAGAGAGTTGGGGTTGTTCAGCCTGGAGAAGAGAAGGCTGTGGGGAGACGTTATTGACGCCTTTCAGTACTTAAGTGGGGACTTTAGGAAAGATGGGGACAATCTTTTTCGCAAGGCCTGTTGTGACAGGACAAGGGGTAATGGTTTTAAACTAAAGGAGGGTAGATTTAGACTGGGTATAAGGAGGAAATTTTTGCAATGAAGGTGGTGAACCACTGGAACAGGTTGCTCAGAGAGGTAGTGGAGGCCCCATCCCTGGAAACATTCACGGTCAGGTTGGATGGGGCTCTGTGCAACCTGATCTAGTTAAAGATGTCCCTGCTCACTGCAGCGGGGTTGGACTAGATGAGCTCTAAAGGTTCCTTCCAACCCAAAGCATTCTATGATTCTATGAATATATCTGCTGTTCAAGCCCATAATCTCATCAGCTTAGTCATCATGGGCCTTTCTGCAGGTTCTATACCCAGCATATGTCTGTCCTCAGAAATGCTGCTGTCATGAAATTCTCTCACCATCACTACTGCAACAGACATTTATTTGTCTCTATAAAATATACTCATGCTCCACCCACTCTAACCCAGTGAAAAAAAAAAATAAGTATTGCCATGATCAGGAAAACACCACAAGTTTTTTATTGACCTAATAGTTCAGGGTCTCAAAACTTGCCTGGGTTTGCCCTGCTATAAATGCGTTTTAATTTGTTTTAACTGTAATAACTATTGCCCAGTGGTTAAGTGATTACTGTCTAGCCTGTCTTTGTGTAGTTCTGAAAATACAATGCATGGTAAAGGGCTAACAGTGCTAGGTAATCACTTAAAAAATGACAGAAATTTATGTCAATTGAAGAGCATTTGCTGTTGTGTAACTTCTAAATTTTAGCTGGGATCAGTAGAAAGAAGTAGTCTATGTTAAAAAGACTTATAGAAATAGTGTCAAACTGACTGAATATTGCAGTGTTGATATTAATGTAACTGTACTACTAATAATATCTATTGTATTTTTTGTTGCAGTGATAAAAATTTAATCGGACTTTATGCATGGTGAATTCGCTTTTACTGATAACAAGACTTTCAGTGTAACATAATACCTATCTATCTGGAATGTTTCTGCTAAAATCAGTATGCCTACCTCCCTTAAATTATAGCTTGAACAACATCACTCTTCTGTACATCCCTTGAATTATTCTTCACTCTCTCTGTCATCAAGAGCGATGATCTTTCTTGTCTTTGCTCCTCAAACCCTTTCTGTCTTAAAATTAACACTACGTGATTCAGTAACAGGAAGTAAAGTTTTATTCTGTATATAATTCCAAACTTTTTCACCTTCTCCATAGCTGTAGGAAAAATTATTATTGTACTCATCCCTCTTATTTTTTCTTCAGACATAGCAAGAATGCTGTCTAACAATAGATAAATCTTCTTAATCCCTCTTTAAAACACTTTTTTTTTTTCTGTGAAGCATACTAACTAAAATTTTCAGTGTGTCATGGCCGGCTTATAAACACCAATGTCTGTCTGAATATTATGTCCTGTTCCTCAGCCTGTATCAACAGGTTAACTTATATCCATATTGTAAGTTACCTTAATGAGGACCATTGATTTTTGTGTTTATTCAAGACCTCCAGAGTCCTGGTCAGTACTTTTTATTTCCATCCACTATACCTATGCCTCTCCCACTAAGTAAAAGACGGAACAGGAGCTGACTCCTGGTCCTCAGGCCAAACACCAACTGCATTACATACACACTAGCTTAAAGCTACTCTCTACTAGATCAGAGCAGGTGGAGAGTTCTACTAGATCGAAATAGAGCAGGGAGTGAATAATTTAAGTAAGGTCAGGAGCCAGATAGGT
Source organism: Fregata magnificens (assembly GCA_013389945.1). Lineage (NCBI taxonomy): Eukaryota > Metazoa > Chordata > Aves > Suliformes > Fregatidae > Fregata > Fregata magnificens. The sequence continues at coordinate 63,287 of WAAD01026567.1, read as the reverse complement.
ACTTAAGATTATTTCTTGGCTCTATTTTTCTTAAAAATACGGATGCACCCGCTAATATGTTAGAATTAATAATTATAGTAACAGGAGAGGTGGATTTATGGGGACCATTCACTTCCCTTTTCAAGAAATGCTGTACTATTTCTGCTTTGACCTTTGCAGAATGGAAGTTTGGAAATAGCCAGTGAAATAGCTCCTCCCACCTCCTAGATTCACCTCAACATTTTCCATACTTTTTCCTTCCCATTGTCTTTAAATTGTATTTAAAAATACAGGTAAGAAATTTAGTGATATAATTTCATCTTGTTTGTTGCAAGCTTATATCTATTAGCACATGAGCATATATATTATCAATTTTTAAAACAGTGTTCAACAAGATGGTCTCTTCATAGGGAAAGAAATAATTTTTACCTAGTTTCAGTGAAGTTGAACATAATACAAAATATTCTGGTGAAACACACAGATGAACGGAACTTAACCACATGGTTAAAGGCTTAAACAGTTAAGTGTTCATTCAGAGAAACCCATCTCTGCATTTAGAAGATTTTGGCTTTGAGTGTCATTTACACTTCTAGAGGCCATTATGGGTTTAGTTTGTTTTTAAATATCTTCCCAGAAAGCAGTTAAGAATGAGCAACAAGTAAGGATGGAGCACTGAACAAAGAAATTGTTCAGATATTACTCTGTCAATTACAATTTAAGAAGTACAGCAATTTAATGGATATAAAGAAAATAACTGCAGAACCCAACAGTGATACCTTCCTGCAGACATTCCAGTAAAGCCTCTGAACCATTAACATAAAAAGGCCATTCAAGGGAAACATGTTAAATATGCATTATACAAAAAATGGATCAAGGCAAAAATGCTGTTCTGAGTCCACCCTTAATCCCACTTATTTTGCAAAATACAGTGCAATAAAGCAAGAAGGGCATGTTCTGAATTATTTCTTCAGCAGGCTACAGACCTCTATAAACCAATACTTTTTCTGAAAAACTCCACTTTTCCAAGGTATTTTAATCTTATTGGAACTGTTTGTTTCATTTGAATTTGAAAATAACTTCTGAAAAACTCTACATGTGGTATTGGATAGCATTCCTGAACTCCTTCCAGGGGGTAATGGAAACTTTTCAACAAGAGGAATTAGACAGGAGTCATAAAAAGCCACACAGGGTCTTCTCGTTATTAGGCTGACCTGCAATACAGATGATTGAAAATAATCAGCAGGCTGGGAATCAAGTCCAAAATAACAACAGGAAGAAATTAACCCAAATGCAGGATACCTACCCCCTCTGAAAGCAATAATCACCTCATTATTTTGATATCTTACATTTCCTCTTGGAAAGTTCCATGTAAGTGAAATTTGGGGGGGAAAACTTGTATTTGGTTCACTGTTACCTGTGTACCTGGTGCTGTTAATGGATAGGGCAGGGGTGGGGGGGATTTGTGAATTTGTTCTCACATCTTGTCTTAGACTGTCTGATGACCTTACGCGTAAGTAAGGAGCAAATTTTACCATCAAAAAAGTATGCAGAATTATTCAAAATCTTCAGATACCTGATGTAAGCATGCCTAGCTGAAATATATTGATACTGACCTTGACTCACTGACATCATTGGGACATCTGTGTGATTATCCAAACACAGATTTTTGATCTAATAGAGTATATAAAGATTTATGACCACAAAAGACTGCACTGCTGATTCAAAACTAGCTGAAAGAAGATTTAAGGAATAAAGATTTATTTTGACATAGTTAGGCTGAGTTGAGCAAAGCAAAAGTAGGGACTTAGAGGTGCAGATCAGAGTTTCGCAGTCAGCGCACTCTGACAGTGAGATCTTCAGTTCAATGGTCAGCTCAGGTCTCTTCATCGCTAGCAACTCCCTCCACTGCACAGAGGCCAGAAGTGAGCCAAAACTCTGGTTTTGCTTTAGTTGAAGGATCACCTTACCATCAAATATTTAAAGTGAGGAACACTGCAAACAAATGGAAAAGCATGTGAGACAGCTCACGTAGCTAAAGCGATGCTAAATGCCTTGCTGAATGAATGAGGATATTAGCTCTCCCTTGTTTTTATATTCAGGAAGAGCAAGAGCAATAAGTGAGGACAATGAGTGAATGCAAGGAAGATTTATCTCCTTTCTCTTACTTTACATGCTAGCCCCCAGGGCCAACTATGAGCAAACATGAGCTCTTCAGCTTTACAAATGATTCTGGCTTTTGCTCTGTGATTATCTACGTGTCCTATGCACCATAAAAGGTCAGAAGAAGCACTTAAAACTCTGAACATGCACCAGTGCGCTCTTCCACTCTAAATGTACCAAAAGGAGCTTTCAATATTGCATTTCCTTTGACCATCACAGGTTCAGAATGTGTTCTTCCTACAGCGATCAGGAATAAGCTACAATCCCTCTTCGGTAATATGCACTCTAGATCTTAATCATCTATTTATACAGACATTTCCTCTTTACAAATAAATGTAGAGTGAAACAGAATAAATATTCATTTAAAAACCAAATGTTTGTGTTTTGGAAAATGCCTGTTTACCAGAAATTCTTCAAACAGAATGAAGTTCTCCAGCTGCAGGGAAGGTTTCCATTAAAATGCTTTTATATTCATTGCATTCACTACTATAGCAGTGACCCTCTGTTGGATAATGAGTGAATTAGGGATTCAGGTTACGTCAAGTCCTTCCTTCTATCTGTAACAGGAAGCGTGTGGTAGTGTAAATTAGCTGGTTAGCTGATGAAAGGGCATGATAACAACACAAGGAATGCAAAACCTGTTGATGTCTATATACAATGTAATGACGGATCTTACCTTTAGAAAAAGCTTTCTTTTAAAAAAAAAACCTTTTTGTGATGGACAAGAGTACAGCAGCATGCAAGATAAGAAGTGCAATTCCTAACTCCATTGCACTGATTTCCCTCACAGCAGCCTAGAAACATGTCCAGAGCACAGCCCAGCTAACAGCAATACCCTAGGCTGATCATTCATACTGTATGATTTTCACATGGTTGCTTTCTAAAGGGGCTGCCTTGCCAGATAGTTGAATCACTTCCCACCACCATCACCCCAAAGGAGGCTAATATGCAAAAAGCAGTCTGTCACTTCACAGCTGCCCAGCAAATTTGGAGAAGGAGACTAAGATTGAGCCACAAATCCTCTGGAATATGCTTGCTCTCTCTGCTGCATGGGCCCACCTGAGGCTCCAGATCTACCTCCTCCAATTCCTTGATCTTTCTCTTAAACCTAGCTCAGAGAGGTAATGTCTCCCTTCTTTGCCACCTTTTCTAATCTCTTCTGAGCACCCCAGACATGCATAGTTTCTTCCTGGCTAAGTGGTCTCCATGGCCCTCTCATACCTTACCTTCTTATCTGAGGACCAACACAGTCTATTGTGAAGTATGCCGGACTCACACATGTGACCCATCATGACACCAAAAGCTGGAATTCTTTTGATGATTTAAATTATTTCTTGCTGATAAAATATTTAACAGGAGGTTACTCATAGATAATATTTGGCATATTTCCTGGAAATGCTATGGGTCCATTCTTAAAGCATGTAAATTATTAATGATATTTTATAAAGCACTGACCAGTGAGCCCTTCATACACTCTTAATACATTCACAGGAAGTCAGCTTTTCCAGTTCAAACCAAGATTAGTAACATGCAGAAAACAATAAATAATAAATACAGGTCTTCTTCCTCTGGCACAGCAACAGCAGCAAAGTGAAGACAAGCACTTTTTCAAGCCAAAGGATGAGGAATTTAGATATTTTCCTTCTTAGCAGAACCAAACTGAGGTACACTTCGTGTAGCGATAAACTGATTTTTTTGAGCTACATTATGAGCAGAGGGTAAAATCACACAGTAGTCAAAGAAGTAGAAATGAAAATAACTTTGTGAAATGCTACTGATTACTTGCTTACTATGAAAAAATAAAATATCAAACTACAAAATATATGAGCTATGTGTGACTGTATCAGAAACTCACTTTTGCTACTTACCATTGGTTAAGCAGTACTTTAATCCTAGTGAAATCAGTAAGGACACTACTCAGGGAAAAAATTCATAATGGGTACTTCTGGCTGTAAAATGTTATGATTTTTCATTTAACATAAAGATTAAAAAATAAATTCCTCAAGTGATAAACTATGGTCTGATTTTTTCTATTTACTCTTTAGCTATTTCGTCTCAAGGTCATTTAGATTCGTCCATCTCCTTCACATTACAAGAAGTAATTCTTTGCCTGAAGTCCAGCATTCTTCAGACTAGCCTTGGGCCTGTTCTAATCCAAACTATGAATTGTTCCTTTTCACATATCCTTTCTACTCTTTTACCCATAATGTAATTTTAGTAGTCCGTCTTGTGAGTCAGGGCAGAACAATGTACTTGCTATTGTTGTTATCAGAATTTCTCACTCTCCTTTTACAAGATTTCTAATTAAATACTTTTTGATAAAAAATACTTATGTCAAGGATTATGATTTTATTAAAAATGTTTGGGTTGCCCTAGAAAATAAGCAGGTGGTCATCATTCCAGAACTGACAATCTACACCTAATTCAGATGTCAGAATCTGAGCTGAAAGTGAATCTCCTTTTCTTTCCTCAAACCCCAGGAAAAAGCAATCAGTTAGGGCTCCTGAAGGATGCGGGCAGACGTTGTGAAAGGTGAGGACTCACCAAATGCCATTCTTACGTGGGTATGGGACAGGGGAGGAAACAGAAATGTCCATTGCGTGAGCGCAGCTTTGGTCATTCCTTCCCTTCTCCTGCTTTTCCATGAACAGAGGCATCATCTCCTTCACAAAGCCAGAGCTGTCAAAAAAGTCAGTCAGAAACATCAAAAATCTAGCAATTAGGGTGAATGAGCTAAAGACACTAATTCTCTCTTAGCCCTATGTGCTGGTTTTGGCTGGGATAGAGTTAACTTTCTTCACAGTAACTAGTATGGGGCTATGTTTTGGATACGTGCTGAAAACAGTGTTGATAATACAGGGATGTTTAGTTACTGCTGAGCAGTTCTTACACAGAGTCAAGGCCTTTTCTGCTACTCACACCACCCCAACAGCGAGTAGGCTGGGGGTGCACAAGAAGGTGGAAGGGGACACAGCTGGGACAGCTGACCCCAGCTGACCAAAGGGATATTCCACACCATATGACATCATGCTCAGCATATAAAACTGGGGGAAGAAGAAGGAAGGGGGGGTGTTCAGAGTGATGGGATTTGTCTTCCCAAGCAACCATTATGTGGGATGGAGCCCTCCTCTCCTGGAGATGGCTGAACACCTGCCTGCCGATGGGTAGTGAATGAATTCCTTGGTTTGCTTTGCTTGCATGCATGCCTTTTGCTTTACCTATTAAACTGTCTTTATCTGAACCCACAAGTTTTCTCACTTTTACTCTTCTGATTTTCTCCCCCATCCCACTGTGGGGGAGCGAGTGAGCGGCTGTGTGGTGCTTAGTAGCTGCTGGCTGGGTTTAAACCATGATGCCCTACTTTGCATAGGGATCTCTACTAGTGGCCGGGCTTTCCTTCTGTAGGTGGACCCTCTTCTGCCAAAAGAGGACTAGCTCCAAATTCTCCTCCTAAACTAACCACTGTGAGTAGAGCCATAGCACAGGGTCAAGGTCAGGGCAAGGTGGGCTTGACAGCAGGGGATAGGCTTCAGGCTTTATCTTTTCCAAACAGACAGTTTAGACAATTCCTGAAAAGGGAAGAAACTGTCACATGGATTAGTACTGGGTAGTTGCTGCTCAGGGAGCAGTAGAGGAAAAAAAAGCTGCTAAGGTGGAAGCAGCTGTAGCACAAGTGGGTTTGTTTTCTTTGCTTGATTTGTTTATTTTTGTACAGTCCCCTCTGTCTTGACCCCCTTGCTACATAGCTACATGGTCTGTCTTTATGGCAGTCCTGGTCTTATGCAGAGATCTGTTTTAAGTGACCACCCAAGAGACCAGCAAATCTAATTCACCTTTAAGGGCTGTGCTGTAAAGAAAGACAAAAATAAGATGTCCTTGGAAACCATGACATGCCACTTTAAAATAATTGCCTAATAACAAGTAAATTCAAGATTTCAATTAACATTTAATTGAACTGTGTGACTGTATAACAAAAAGCTAGGAAAGATTTTTGAAAAGGGACTACTAGAATGATTTTTGCAGAAAATGTTGTTTCCTAATAACGAAACTTTTCCCTACGGTGTAGCAAGACAGATACCCTCAAAACAGAGGCACTCAAAGTTGTGGGTTATTTTAGAAGTTTTCAATCAACACAAATGATGACTATACTTGATAGGAAATCTTTTCAGCCAAGCATGTCAGCTGCTTGACACTGAAGTCTAACAAAGTTAAGAATTCTTCTGTTTCCATTCTATATTTAAAATATTCTGTCTTAGATCCATGCCATGAGTTCACCAGTGATAGTAGTGCAGGCGTGGTTCTTCTTAAGCAAAAGTGGCTATATTGCATGTCCTGCCTGAAAGAATATAAAACCTCCTTATCTTTAATCCTTGGATCTGAAAGGCTAATAATTTAACAATATAAAACATAAAGAAAAGAACATGGAGAATATTGTGTTGCTATTTTGTGTTAAGGGGTAAGTACTGAGCATAAATGCTACATGCTGGGAATTAATACTAACCAGTTTATTATTTCCTTTTGAGAAAATATTCGTTCTTTCAAAAAACATTTGTGGTGTAGAAAAACTTAGCACACTCCTAAAATATAAATGCTTCTAGTAACTTACTCAAAGAAAAGAAAACATTCTCTGCATAGTCAATGTTCATTAAGTCTAAACTTTTACTACTCATCAGAGTGCTTCCTACATGAATTGCTGTTTTTTACTGTGCACCTGAAGACCTGCATTTTTGGTTATTTCCTGTGATCTATGGTGTTTTGTCTCTTCTAATTCACAGAGCCAATACTTGCTGGAGAATGTTCCTCAAATCCCCTTTACTATGTCCCTTTCATTCCCCTTTTACATATTACAAACTGACATTCCAAGTGGGCTCCTTCCTGATCTCTATTTCATGGGAGGAGCAGAGATTGCAATCAAATAAGTGCAAATCACTTCAGCTGCCTGGCTAGACTATGAGGCTATCAGGTCTAAAAGATCACTTGTGTGTGGCTTGCGCTCCCAGCAATGGGTAAAATGCATCATTAAGGTCTTGTACTAACAATTCTTGTAATGAGCAAGGTAGCGATTGGAGCTGTGCCTAACAACATCAAGCAAATTCTTTGTGATTACATCTCCAACCTTAAATGTAAGGACCCAGGAAAATCAGTCAATCTCTGGTGCCCCCTCTTCCTGGATAATCTGTGTTTCAAAAAAAAAAAAAAGTGAAAAAAAAAGAAAAGATCAGATGCCTCTTTTTTCACTGCTAATTTTTTAATGTACTGTCTTCTAGAGTTCTTTTCTCTTAACTCATATTCACCTTCTTGCTGTTAGACTAAAGCATGAATTAGGAGGTCTAGTTGCTTTTAGACAGGTTTTCTAAGACTGACATCAATTACTCCCTTTGCATACTACACATTTACTGTAAGTACTTCACAGCCCAGACCCCAGAGAAGGCCAGCTCAGTTACTGCGGAGACCTAAATGCATGCAGGAAAGGGATTAAGTGCTGATTGATACAGACAGTCAATTAGTACTTCAAAGGGAAGCTGACTCCTTGTTTTATATGCACAGAACACGGGATAAAAGATTGTAGTTTGATGTCTTGTAATCTCTGTTGCTTCAGTGTTGACCAGGACAGCATGATATTGGAAGGTTTCTCGGAAGTTAAAAGAGTCCCGCATTGGTTCCTAATGGAATGGAAGCACTAAGAGAAACAATGACATTGTGGGATCTGTACACACTAGCTTTCCTAAAGTATTTCAGGCTGCAGTGACTCTCTGGGACTCTGTCTGTTCAAGTCAAAAGTATTCTTAATCTCTGTGATGTGCTGATCAAACCTTGAACTGTCAGGTCAAATTATTTCCACAAAACCAGTTCTATTTATGATTAATTAAAAATTCTTCTTGATTGCATACAGTCCTTTTTAATGTATAATCCCTTCATTGCGTAGTGATTGTGAGTATGGGCCCAATCCCTAAAATAAAAAAAAAATTATTTCAGTGCATGTTATGCCTATGTTGAGATGTACTAAGTTCATCCATTTGATAAAGGAAACAAAAAGCAGAAAACTAAGCTGATAACAAGTAAACCAATATACTGCAAAGGAAGAGTTTTATTCATGGTGACTATGTAACTACAATTCCATTACGTACATTGGATTAAAACTTTTGCCCTTCAAAGGACTGACTGTATGTCAGCTTTGCAATGCACTGATGTTTGTGAATATGTTTTGAAGTTCTGGCCTCCATTCTTCCCAAAGTAGCAAAACATCAGATTATATGTAACTGCAAACAATAATATTAAAGAAAATATTTTGTCTTTTATATACAGTACATTTGTTGTTGTTCAAATAAGGAATATAAACAATGAATGGAATTATTGAAGAATACGACAGCTAAAAAGATGAGAAATTATTCATAAATTATTTTTTATTCCTAAATTATTCCAAATTTTCTTCTGTTTCTCTCTTTCTTCTTCTCTCTTCTTCTTCTCCTTCTGATAAAAATCTTTAAGTCCTCTCTTTACCTGTGTTAATTATCTGTTAGACCTCTTTGTTC
>WAAD01026567.1:17291-30965 GCA_013389945.1 Fregata magnificens | reverse complement strand
ACATCAATACCAGAACAATGTATTTTAACTGTGTTATAATCTATCCTACAGCTTTTATTTAACCATACTGGTAATGTAAGTTTATAAACTAAAGTATGAGATAAGAAGGCTGGGACTCTTATCTAGCATAAATCTCTTCACTCTAAAAACATATCTGAGCTTTTCACTCTATGTTGTCTTTACAAACAGTGGAGAAAAATATGCACTTTATTGCATGATTCATCTGACCAATAGCCAGTCACTTCCTAAAATATTTTTATCCATTGACTAAAGACTTCTACATCTTTCCACAGATCAGATGTAGATGTTTGCATTTGGCTTCATCAATCCCTCTTTGGCTTGCTAGTCACTAGAAAAACTACTACTGACTTCTGCAATTATCCAGCCTCTAGGAAGAAGAAAAGGGTCTTTAAGATGTGGTCAAGAATAAGCAGAAGGGAATGGTGATTTGCCACACTGAAAATCAGAAAGAATATAAATAATTTTTTAAAAAAACAACCACACTACAAAATCTAAAAAGAAAAAAAACCCAAACAACCCCAGAAAACCCCAAACCCTCTGGTAAGTCTTTCTCAATGCCCTAGAGCAATGGCTGACAAAATCCTACTCCTTGTCAACTGCTCATATAAATTCAGTCCTTGTCCAGTATCCAACGAAGAAAGAATGCAGCGCTCATTCTCTAAAAACCTTTCCTGTCCCTGGGAAAATGAGTTTGTTAAAAATATCATGCCTTTTTTTTATTAGCATGCTTGTTACAAGACAGCCATGTTTGAGTCATATTGTCTGACTAAATGGCATCTTGGTTTAAACTGTTACAGAAAACATTTTCCCAAATATCTAATTTTGCCAGTAAATAAACAGCCTCTTTTAGACATAAGGATGAAGCAAGCATGTTCTTGTACAACTCTCAATCTCATCTTTGTGAATAGCAAACCAAGAATTTCAGCTTGACATTTTCAAAAAGTCCCACATTCACATACACAATCAAAAGAAATTTTGGAGGCCTTTGCAAACTACAAGAATGTAGCTTGCAATGTCCTCAGGACTCACACCAGTGTCTTTCCAGTTCCCTGAGTAAAAGATATGTTTACTTACACATTTCTGCTCTGGTGTCTACAATTAATTTCAAGGCAAGGCCAATGTTCCTTTGCTATACCTTGAAACCTTATAGGAGGGAACCCTTGCTGAGTAACTCCAACACTGAACCTATTAGTTCCAGTCATCGGTCAAAGAATCTGTCAAATGAGTTATTGTAGCCTCATTTCTTATTTTCCACTGTGTGCAGTTTTGTGTACAGTCCATCACTGTTACTACTGCTAAATAGGCTGATGGCTTATTTTGGTGGGGTTTTTTGTTTGTTTGTTTTGTTCCTGAAAGCAACATTAGAGGTAAATAAAAATGTATAGTATAAATAGATTCAGATTTTAAATGTCTCAACCAACAGTTTCCAAGGTGCTTACAAAAGATATGCTGATTTATCTCATTAGAGAGACTTCAGGATGAAAATCATGATACACATCCGAATACACAGAAAAATGTAGGAGACTGCATCACTGAATTTCTGGGCCAGTGTTCTACAGGAATAATATAAAAAGGACTTTTTTTTAGTTAAAGACATAGGATGGATATGAAGAGGATGAAGAAAAATTTCAGCAAACTGAGAATAATGGAGACTTTTAAATGAAACTTGCTTACAGCAATGTCCTTTTTCAATCTTTGATTGGCAGAGTAAATCTTTGCCTGTGGCAGACGGAACTTTACTCCCTGCTGATCGCCTCTGGTCTGCCTTAGAGAAAACTATCTACAGTAACATCTGTTTATGTCAGCAGAGAAGCTTTTTCTATCATAATTTTATCAAGGTAGGATGCAAGTGCATTAAATCATTACATAAATTACTGATGTCTTGCTGAATGCACTGAGAGTTTCAGCCTTCACTTAGAGATAATTTGTGGGACAGATGCCTCACCTTTTCTAAAGCATTAATGCATCAAATATGCTCAAGAGCAAATATTTCTGAAACCCTCAGAAGGGTGGATTAGTTTTCAATAAACTAACAAGCATTGTAATACATTGATGTATTGTGTTTTTTCCCAAGGAACTGTGTTTAAAAACATCACTTTGCATTACATAAATCATTAAAGAAATTGTAACCTGTGTCTTCTGCATTTGATTCAGGCATCTCTAGGAAAACACAATTTCAGCAAATCAATCACAGTTAATAACTTTATTAACAAATATTGTCATTTTTATTCTTCCTGGACTTTTCACAATTATCTTATAATTTTCTTCAATGGCTTTGTTGTTTGAACTAACTCAGCATATGCTTTCTACAAACAAATTTTGGGCCCATAAATTATGAAAGCAGTTCCTAATGGTCATTCAAGCTTCGAACTGACTTGGATTAGGCATTCATTACTTGATTCTGTTATGTGTCTGCATAAAACTAACTCTTGCAGTAAGGTTTCTAATATAATCTATTTGCCCACCTATAACTAAGTAAGTAAATAAAGAAATATTCTTCCATATACCACACTTTACAGCATATATGAATTCTCATGTCTGTATGGAAAATTTCACTCCTACTAATTTTCAGCATCAAATTTCTGACGGCACCCACAGTGCAATGACATGATACAATGCACCGTTCCATAGGCCAGAACAAACAAAGAAGTTTTGTAGGAAAGAATTATGGTACTTGCATATCTCTAGTGGGTTAAACCAAATCTTTGGATTTGATCACTCCTGAAATAATCAGGTTGAATTTGAAAAGTACTTTCTAAAACTGTTGCAGCTTAGACCATTTTCAGTCAGCACATGTTAGTCAAATCAGACTCCAGGGAGAAATCTAGCCACAGTTACAAAAGGAAACAGCCATTAATATTTCCCCTTATAACCTGGTTTTATTCCTTTATTAATGTTAGTTAATTTAGAATGAGACTCTGAGGATGCCAAATGTCCCTGCGTGAGCCAAAAGTGGCAACTTGGATTGTAGGTTCAGCCACAGGCACAGTTTTTTTGCTTTTGAAGTCACTCACAGCAGGGACAAGCTGAGCTTGCAGCCAAGGGAAACTGTGTATCTGAAAACTAATAAGCCTTAACTACACTTGCTGTTTGACTGTAAGTATATTAACATCAGTTTTTGCACTGCAACATGTTCTTTGGCTAAAATCATCTTAGTCCCCTAATGTCAGAGCTTGGAAACCAGGCATCAGTGGGTCAGGACTGACTAAAATAAAAATGTGGGTTTTGTTGCCATTGGGGATTTTATGCTTTTAAGAGTGATTTAAATTTACTTTAATCAAATGGAGAAAAGATCTTGTATGAAGTTGTACTGTGTTGTCCTCAAACAGAAAATATTTGTCTTAAAAGGAATGAATTATCTTTCCTATATCAAAAATGCCTGGTTTTCTCTCTTCTCATGAGTGGGTACATGTTCTGCTAAAGCTCTGTTAACAAGCAGCCTCTTCCTGCTCAGCTCCTTCTCTCTGACTTGAACAGAAGGCTACATGCAGAAGCCATTGCTACGGACTTGATCGAGGCAACCAGATGGAAGTACCTGTATAAACAGGCGCACCCTGCCCCTTGACCTCGTAGTCATGCCCCATTATGTTCCTGTGTGTCTTCTGTCGTGGAGACCCTGTAGAGAAGATTTTCTATTTGTCTCCTGCTGTGTGCTCTTGCAAGTCATGACTTTTTTCCCCCTGGTATTCATATATATACAAAGGAAATCAGGTCTTGGTCTTCTGTAAATGAAAGCCACCCTGAGGTAGTATATACTAGGAGATACTGGGATACTGGTACAGCTTGAGTGCCAGAGCCAGTGTTCTGTCTATATGCTGCATTGCTTTGATAAATACATATAAAACTGATTTTAAGATGGAGAATTATAAACACTGCTGACATTTTGATAAACTGGCATGTGAAAAGACCTGTATTTTTTGTTTTAACGTTAACTATTTATTTGCTGTTTAACTACCTCTAATTAAAGATCTCTTCTAAATGGTTGTAAAAAAGACAGTACATTGTAATCTCTTAATCATAAATGTGATTTAGAATCTCTTTGTGATGTAGATAACCCCCAGATTGCTGCATAGACTGGAATGGAAATATCCCAATAAAACATTTCATGCAGAAACCTGAAGATTTCTCAAAGCCATAGCATTCTGCAGGAAATCATAAGCTTTGCTCAAACTTTCAAACTGAGTGACAAAGAATTTGGCTTCCCGTGCACAAGGTCTTCCCAAGCACTTTGGCTATCCCAGTCCGTTGGCATCCAACATAAATTCAATTTCTGTTTTCCAGAAAGATTTGTCCCTTTTCTTCTCACCAGCAGTATTTTTTTTTATCCTAATATAGGATTATTTCATTTTCCAAATATTAAACCAATTTCACAGGGAAAAATGTTTGGTTTTTCTGCTTTCTTGTGAGGAAGATTTTGAGGAAATCTTAATAAATGTTCATTGTAACTTCTGAAAATTAACTTCTCTCTGTGAAATATCTTAACAAACTCTAGGTCTCTTAAGTAAAGCATACCCATGTTTTAATGGCTGAGAACATATTGACTGAGAAAATAACCTGTTTCATACCTTTCTGAACATCTTATGCTGGAGAAAGCTGGCTAGTGTTCTCTCCCGACACACACTTACTTTAAAAAGTACATTTGGAAATGAGGAATTCACCTCTCTCCTCTCTGTTCCTTTCCTATCCCCAGTTCCACGACTGCCCTTCTTTTACATGGGCACTCAAGATTTAAAGGCTGTATATTCAGAAAGAAGAAGGCGGCTTGATTTAGGAAGCATGGAAGCAATAGTGTGAAGTGGGAGCTTGAGTTAGAAACAGTGTAGGTAACCAGTAGGTATCACCTTTGATACAGCTCAATGGCTTCAGAACTAAGCAAGGCATACTTGACCTTTTGAAGGATATAAATACCTCTAATATTATAGTGACTGTAATGGTATGTGGAAGGTGAGAGCGTCTGATTCATTAAGTTTATCCAATCAATGATCTTTTCAGTGCAAGCAGGGTAATAAGTAAAGAGGTATGTGATAAACAAGAGACACAAAACCTGGTAAACAATGGATGAGGGCCACAATGGCAAAGACCAAAAGTCTCTGGACAGTAACTGATGAGCCCTTAGGAAACTGCAGGCACAGCTTTGGAGACAGCCAGTCTGGACTTTGTGATTGGTAAGAAGGGGAAACAAGGGAAACATAAGGATTTAGGATATTTGAGGGGGGGGCGGGGCAGAGGGATGGTGCAAAGCTTATGAAGGGATGTTTGGGGCAAGGGGGAACAGGGAGGAACAAAGGAGGAATAGACAGAAAAGGAGCCAGTCGTGTAAAATAGGGCTGGTCAGTACACTTGTCTGACTGAGTGCTGCGCCTGATCACCGCAGTCTGTCCTCTCTTCTTATTAAATCTTTTCTTAACTATCTCTTTTTAATGTCATTCTCTATCCCGTGTGTGTGTGAGGGCTGCAGGGACTCAGTGCCAGCTACTGGGGGGACCAGTGTGAGTGGACTGGGTGCCAGCTCCTGGAGTGAGACTGGGTGTGTGGGTGCCCCTGGCCTGTGGTATCAGCTACTGGAGCCAGTGAGGTCTCAGCATCAGCTACTGGAGCCAGTGGGGGTCTTTAACCTCCAGCCACTGGGACAGGAATGGTATGTGTTCCCAAAACCAGCTACTGGAGGAACTGGGGTGAGTGAGGCGAGTGAGGGGCTCGGCGCCAGCAGCTGGAGCAGGACTGCAGGTCACAGCCTGTGTGCCTGGTGCCAGCTGCAAGTGTCTGTATCTCCCAAACTGGGTGTGTGGGGGGTGTGCGTATGTATTCACTAGCAAACTCCAAGCTGGACCAGACAGTAAGTGTCAGGCAGGCAGAGGGGCCGTGCCAGTGCTGGGGGATCTGCGAATGTGCATGTGCTTGTGAACCTGGGGAGTGTGGTGTGTGTGCCGCACTAGTGACCTTCTGCCTCTGCCAGCCCAAGAGGAGGAGGGGGCACGGCTGTCTGGGCTTGTGTCTGGTGTGAGTCCTGTACGTGGCCATCTGTGTGAGCAGCCGTGTCTCTGTGTGTCTCTGGGATACTGCTACTGATACAGTTTCTCTATTGATTGAACCTGCAAATAGGAAAGCAGCAGTTGCATCCCCCAGCCTGGGCAGAGGCCCCACGTCTCCAAAGTGGGCTCCAGCAGCCAGGGAGAAAGGAGTCCCAGGCCAGAGCTGCTGGAGGCAGTGGACGCTTATCCCTTAACAGTGACAATCTGTTAATTTACTCAGTTTTCTCCACCAACATTCAAGACAGCTGTAATTAGACCAGTGAATGGAACTCAAACATAGAAATTATTTTTCATATCTGCTAATTATGGCACATTTTAACAAGGGGAAGTGCAAAGTACTGCACCTGGGGAGGAACAACCCCATGCACCAGTACAGGCTAGGGGTCAACAGGCTGGAAAGCAGCTTTGTAGAAAATGTCCTGGGGGTCCTGGTGGACACCAAGCTGATGTGAGCCTGCAGTATGCCCTTGTGACATGGAAAGCCAAACAGCCTCCTGGGCGGCATTAGGAGGAGTGTTGCCAGCAGGTCAAGGGAGGTGGTCCTTCCCCTCTACTCAGCACTGGTAAGGCTGGAGTATTGTGGAGTACTGTGTCCAGTTCTGGGCTCCCCAGTATGGGAGACATGGACATACTGGAGAGAGTCCAAAGAAGGGCCACAAAGATGATGAAGGGCCTGGAACATCTGTCATATGAAAGAGGCTGAGAGAGCTGGGACTGTTCAGCCTGGAAAAGAGAAGGCTCATCAACGTATGTAAACACCTGCTGGGGGTGAGTAAAGAAGACAGAGCCACACTCATCTCAGTAATATCCAGTGAGTTGACAAGGCAATGGGCACAAACTGAAATAAAGGAGATTCCATGTAAATACAAGCTAAAAATGTTTCCTTTGATCGGGTTGAACACTGGCACGGGTTGCCCAGTGAGGTTGTGGAGTCACCATCCTTGGAGATATTTAAAACCCAGCTGGACACAGCTCTGAGCAACCTACTCTAGCTGACCCTGCTATAAGCAGGGGAGTCGAGCCAGATGTTCTCCAGAGGTCCCTTCCAACCCCAAAAATTCCATAACTTCGTGATTGTGTGATTTCCTGTACCATGCACAGTGGCCATTGGTAACTCCCCAAAACAGGGTAAATATGGAATTGCAATGGTAGCCGGTAGGTAATTTCTTCATTTTCAGAAGGGTAAGTTGAACTTTTCATTTCCTCATCTGTTTAAGTTTGAATGCAGCATGACTCAACAATCATTGAAGGGCCTGAGATACTATGTAGCAACCTTCATTTCCTTTCATTATGGGAATACCCTTTTTTCGGGGATCATTGTGTGTAGTGTATTGTAAGGATTACTGAAAATGTATCAAGCCATTTTTCTTCTAAATAGCATTCTTTAACTTCTTTAATGGTAAAAGTGTGGAGGAAGGTGTGCAGGAAGGGGCAATTCTTATTTAGAATGCCCTTTAAAATATACAGAAAAGTAAACTGGACTCTTAATGGTTTAGTGGTTTTTTGGCTGGCTTACTAGTTTCATGTAATGTGCAATAGATATTTTGCCAAAAACATTTTACAGGTTTTACAAACAGTTTCTTCCTTCCAAATGCAGAATTTAACTGTGCTACAATGTTTTATAACTTCCACTCTATTCATATAGCTTGTCTTTAGCCTAGAAACAGAAGTCTTAATGATTTTGATTGCTTCTAGCACCTTCTATGAATTCAGAAGTGATGTTTCAGTGGTTTTGGACTAAAAGCCAGCATTTCCTGATGAACAACAGGTCCATATAGTTTGAAATAAGGATGAGTGAATTCCATGCACACCCTTACTATCAACAGATCGTTAAGAAAGTAGTTAATTTTGCATGAAAACAGTCTTGGTCCAGCTATGTCAGAATGACTGGCAAATCAAGTGGATTAAATAACCAGGGTAATCCTCTTAATTTAACTTTAAAAACATATTTATATTTACTTTAGATAATTTTTGTCATTCACAGAATAAGATGCATACTCTCCTTCAATAACATTTGAGACTTAATAATAACAACTGCTGACCAGAAATGAAATGAAATTATGCAATAAACATTGCACAGAGAACAACTGTGCCAAAAGCATTTTAATAGATTATGAAAGGAAGTAATTTAAATGTGTAGTTGATTTACAGGCGGAAAGATGCCTTCACATTGACAGAATTTCTGGCAATTCAACTTTTTTTGGCAGACCTTCAACTTTTCATTACACAGAGGAAGGAAGGGCTATCTTTTTCAGTTATGTGTGGTTACTACATTTATATACCTTAGGCTAAGGCCCTGTTTGCACTACTCTAGCAACACAATATTAATCAAAATTGCCTTAAATATGCAGCTAAGTGTTCCTTCTGAAAGGGAAGATCTTCATAGGCTAGCTTAACTTTAAATGTTTTGGCCAAAAACTATGTTTTGCAAATGGCTTCTTCTTTCCTTATAAAGAACTTAACAGATATTTTGTAATAACACACTGTTGCTATACACATCCCTGGTCACAGGAGGCATCAGAGAGGTGACTGCCACACACTCTACTCAGGAAGTTATTAGCAGGCAAAATAGCCTCCGAGGACCCCTAACCAGCCAATGTAAGTTTGAACAGCCTTCGATCTACTCTGAATTATAGAGGAATCCTTAATTATTTCTATAAATGAGGCAGCAGAAAGCAACTTGGAATTAATTTGGTTGTTTCTTTTCCTCAGTTGTACTTTGCAAACTGTTGTCAGATCTTTTTAAAAAAGATTCATTGGTTGCAGCTCTCTACGGCAACTCCCTACATTTGCTCTTCAGATCAGTTTGGAAAAAAAAAAAACCCACACCATATCTTCTGTTTTTATTCCAACCTTTCTTTTTTTTTTTTTTTTTTAGCTTTATTTTCAGCTGTTTCTTGGCAAAGCTTCATAAAATGTAGCTTAAGAAAACAGTTAATTATAAAAGTATCTACCTTTGTTTACCTAGTTCTTCAGTGGCCCATGACTAGTTCAGGGTTTTAACACAGGGTTCCAGGTTGCAGGTTGATTTGCCCAAAATCTTAGAGCTAGTCAACTCTAAAAATGTGATGTTTTTAGTAACAGCTCTACTGTTCTGTTGTAAGATAATCGTATGTTGCAGTTTAGTAGAATTTGACTAAGAGCAATGGAATGTGGTTTGAAAATCTACAAATTAGCACCCATTCATCTAATTTAGGTACTGGAAGACAATATAGCTGCATCAGCATGATATTGAGCCTACATTAATTAGTGCTGTTGAGAGATATGATTATCAGTTCAACTACAAAACTGCATTAACACTGATATATACCTTTCAGAATCTGAGCTTACATCTCCACATGACATTGTGCAAAACCGAGGATGTATGCCAGTTCATCATCAATTGCCTAGAAACTTCACTGTGTCCTGCAGACATGGCCAGAATAAATGCCAGGGACAACCTATGACTTATGCTTCTGAAAAACTACTCAAAGATTTGAAGGTAAAGCATAAATGCAACTAAAACTGAGGACAGAATAAATTCAAACATAAAAAGATCTATGTGTGTTTATAGACAGATTATGCAGACAGAACTTATACAGCAGTTATACTAAAGAATTGAAAGGAATTAAATGGACAATATATAATTATGAAACAATGTACACATTTCTAAAATGCTTTAATTGAGAAAAATTCCTGTCTGTACAAAACCACTCTTGCCTCAGGGAAAAAGACCAATATACTTCCAGCTGAAATGAGAAATCATGTCTTTTTCTATTTCACAACAAATGATTGATTTAGAAAAATAAGTTAGTCTTCTTAAACTTACCTTAAGCACTGAATCTACCCAGAACAATTAAACTTTCTGTCCAATAAACTAGAAGCTCTCAAATTTTTGGTTATATACCAAATTTTGGTATATATCCTTCTTACCCACATTTTGAAAGCAGAAAATATGGATGGCTGATGTGTAGTTTTATCATCAAGTCTACTATTTGCAAATGTATTGAGATAGACTAAACTTTGGAAAATAATTTCTGTGTTACAAGAAGAAAAAAGGAAGTGGAATGTGATTTTTTTTTTCTAAAAATCTTGACATCCCTGGTGTGGCTCTGGTGCCTCAAAGGACAAGCATGTGATGCAACTAACATTTTGAACATGCATTCATGAACAAAAGAGAGGAATTTAGAGCCCTTTCAAAGTGGTACATGGACAAATCCTGAGAAAGGACCACAGGTTCATATGCATGTTCATAGCCTACCACAAACACAAGAAGTTTGTCTTGGTAAAGTATTAAACTTTTTTTGTCTGCATAAAAATTTTACCTTAGGCAAAACAGCATATGTAATACTTTCTCCACAAACCAGGAAAATGTTTTGTTTTGCTTTGGTTTTGTTTTGTTTTGTTTCCAACACGATTTATAAAGAAAGAAAACATTCAACTTTGGGGCAATGTGAAGAATTTTTGTTTTATTAAATTAGAGAAAGACTGAATACCACCTGTGTGATTCTGTAATTATACCTGAAACAGCAGGAAAACCTGCTACTACTCATTGAACCTTGCTACTGAGGGAAGTTGAATAGATCATTCATTCCATGGTTCAGGAGAGTAATTTCAAATCTGTGTACCACATGTAAAATTAGTTCTGACCTTGTCAGCCTCAAGCATGTCCTTCAGATATGGATCATTAAATTCAATCCTTAACGCTCCAGGGAAACGGGCTAAAAAATTGGGGTTTCCTTATATTTCATTCTGTAATCTCTAACTAAAACTATATATTGGCTTTCATTTTCCAAATGGAACCATCATTTATATCCTTGACACATGAAAGCTGTAACTGGTGGGTGCTTTTCTGAAGAAGACAACTTTCTCAAAACAAATGCTAACCAATTAGTCTAGTTCATGCCTAATCTTTATCTGCGTGGCAGCTCATGCAACAAGACAAGCTTATAACAGACTGGTACAGTCAGTCAGTCAGTAAGTCAGTCCCTGCTGCATTCCCTGGTGTGCACCTAGAGTTATTTCACCTCATGCTCCTGATGTGTAAAGAAGCTGAAGTGAGCGCTGTTCCAACCCTACTATGTCTTCCTCTCCTTTAACATATTAGGACCACTTATTCACACAGAGGTGAGTGGGCCTCTCCGGGCTGCTGAATAAAAGCAACCAAGAAGAAAATTTGAGCACTAGACACCTAATTGTTCACAGTGCTTTTAGTTAGCTCACAACTTTTCTTTGGGATCATTCCAAATAGCAATCTCCAAGACTGTAAAAGAGCTTTCCAGCCCTCAGCAGTATGGGTAGAGATCAATTCATGATGTTTGGGCTTTAGCAAAAGGACTGGTCTCTGTTTATATCTAGGGGAATGTAGGGAAAGTATCCCTCTCCCTAGATTTGGTCATGAAAACTTAGCTTCTGGTTGAAGGTAGTTGTCTGGGCTCTGATGACTGTTGAGAAACAGGTACTGCCAAGAGAGGAGTCTCCCAAGAGACTCTTACCACCCTGAGATAGGCACCTATAATGCTCAGGATAAACAACTGTCTGAAGGGGCCAGTCTCTTCTTATTAACTGTAAAGAGAAGTTAGATTTGAGCAAGATATCCAATTTTCAGACAGCTAAATTTATGTGGATCTTACCAAAGAGGCTTTAAGGAGATACACTGACCCAAGGAGATGTGAACATAAAATACTTTACTGTAACTTAAAAAATAAAGTATTGTCCAAACAACTGGTAAAAAGCTGCTCTTATGGCCTTAGTGTCTAATGAGAGAAGAAAGTCCAGAAGAAAATACAATAAAACCTGTGTAGAAAAGAAGCAAATTTGTCTGCTTCTAGCTTGCTCTCTGCTGCACAGTCCTGGTAGAGTTTCTCCAGCTGGACATTCACCAGGCCAGTGTGTTTGGGTTCCACCATGCTGAGCCAAGACATTTTTACATTTTTTCTGAGAACATACTGCAACACTGGCAGTTGACCTCTTTGGCATATCTTCCTGTACAAACACACTTTACAGTCTGCTATAGGCACCTAAATCCAGTTGCTCCATTAGGTCAAGCCCACATGTTCCAGAGCTCTAACAACATTTCTCATCCTCCCTCATTCACGTACACACACACAAACAGGGTGGGAAAAGACTTTAAAATTCCAACCCCAAAACATGGCATGTTCAGCAATAACTCGATAACTCCCCTTGAGTATTGCACTCTCACCACACACAAGTTCAGTGGAGCAACTGTAATATGCTTGGGGATCGATTATGGACAGCCCCTAATGACAGAGAACCACTGCATTACAAAGTCAGAGCTCCCTCTATGTCCTGAGAATGGGCGACTCCGTGACATTGGTAATATTTTGTGATAGTCTAAGCTAAGAATCTCAGTAGTAAATTGCACATTCAGTTGGCTCAGCTAGCCCCTGATCTTTACACCAGCACAAACTCTGACTTTCAGTGGACTTGGAGCAGAGGCTGAATGTGGTCAGTCTCTTTTCTGGAGGAGGGAGAAGATTCATGCTGGCTTCTTCATGTTGATTTGTCTGTGTTAACCTAACTGGATGCTGATCTACACTGTCAAACTTTTTCCTTTTTTTTTTTTGCAATGCGTATCTGAGACTTTTCATTTTTGCACTAGTAAGGAACAGAATTTCTGTGCATTTTTGTGTAAAAAGTAGATTCCACAGCATTTAAAAAATCTAACAATTCTGGAAGAAATTCTTCTAAAGCTGAGATTATTTAATAGTTTTGGTGGATCATTATTACCACAGACAACTGAAAAAACAGTTATGTAACATCTGAAAAATGAGAGGGTCAATTTTAACAAGTACGACAAGCAACTTAAAATTTGAAAAATACAGTATTTGGCTCTGTGTCAGTGGGTCTAGAAGAATCATTTTATCATAAGTTTCTACCCTCCTGATGAGAGCACATTGATTTATTCTATCATAAATCAAGACTCCTGCTGGGCTATGAAAGAAGGATTTGTAAGGTTTTGGCCTTTAAAAGTGGTTGGGAGCATAAAGGAGAGAACATGAGAGTTTGCAGTAAGGGAGGTAAAGAATCATGCTGGCCAATAAACACATAGAGCAAAACTAAAAACTAGTTAAGAGGGTGCAACCAAGTAAAATCGCATTCATTTATGCCAGCTTTCCATCTTACCCTTCAACATGGAACCGAAGGGAAAAACCTGGCTCATCTACCTCAGTCACATAATATCACAGTCAATAGTAACATGTGGTCTCTCATATGTATTTATCAAGACCTCTCCAACACATGGATGTGCAGAAGTGTTGACCTCGAAATTGTAAAACCTTCGATCCATAAACTGCTGTTCATGGGAACATAGTATACTTGAGAGGGGACCCAACATTTAAACATGAGAGAATATTGTATTACAAGGTATGACTAAGATAATATGACAAAGATATGAACAATGTCTTTGTTTCTTTGCTGATATTTTGAAAGGAAACATTAACCTTTTCAAAAGCATATTGGTTAACCTTTACTCTCACCTATGACTCCGTAGCCCTCAATTGTTATCATCCATTTCATAATTATATCTCGTTGCTTGGTCCTTAGATCTAGACAGGTCCTAATACAGAACATAAGATTGAAATCCTCTATTACACAAAGAGATCATCAGACATCAATCAGG
>WAAD01026567.1:0-14737 GCA_013389945.1 Fregata magnificens | reverse complement strand
ATGGTACAGGACAGATGGGAGTCCCAGGCCTTCTGGAGAGTAGCTGGAGGCCAGGCAGAATATCATAGGATTGTTCAAATGACACTGAAAATGCATGTGACAGCAACTGAATCAAGCCCTGAGTCTCTACTTTGGGGAAATTTCTTTGCCTTCAATATGCTGCAATACAAGAAAATGACAGACACCCTGTTGACTGCTCCTACCCTTGAAAAGGGAAACCTGATACGTGCACCATCTCTTCCTCTGAGACAGGTGATGAAGAGACTAGGGACAAAATTAGATGGAATAAGTGGGAATTGAGACAATCTGGTGGGCTTGGAGAGCTTACGGAGAGGGGGAGAAGATTTGGAGAAAGGAAGCACACTTCACTATTGCTCAGAATAACAAAATACACGAAGGGGAATTTTTTCTTGAGGGAGGCCAAAATCACCACATAAATTCATAAGGACAGACAGCATCAGATCTGATGTTGATAGCAGTAGCACAGCTGCTCCCACTCACATGCGTCTGACAACACGGCACTGGAAGGTACCAATGAAACAGCTGCCATCTGTACAGTCACCTGTTCTTTTTTTTCCTGTCTTCTTAATCTCATAATATTTGGGGTTATTCTCAGGATGATTTTGTGTCCAGCTTCTGATGTACAGCATTCATGTTCATCATGTCACTGTAGACACTTCTGCCTTTTCTAGAGACAGGAGGAATGTTGCTTGAGGCTCCAGAAGCACTTTAGGAGGAATTTATTTAGAGTTTACCAGTAGTGGAAATACAGAACGTATATCACTCTTGGGATAAGAGACAAAAAAAACATGAAGAAGAGTGTCTGAAAAATGCACTGGTATCTGTCAGTACATGCAGTCCATTTCCCAAAGCACAGTTCTCTCGACACTCTGTTTTCCAAAAGAAGCTTTGGGCATTTTTCTTTTTCTTTTTTTTTTTTTTTTAAAGTTACTTTACTTGAATAATAAGTATGATTGTTGATCTTTTTTCTTCCTAATTCAGTAGGAATAAGTGGCAAACATTACTCACCAATGAAGGACAGAACAAAAAATATAAATCTCAGGGACACTTGGCAATTCGTATCCCACTTATCAGAGGATTGGTGCATTACAGACAGGAGCAGACCTTAGAGAAGGTAACCATGTCACATTAGTGACATTCCATTTTTCCCTGTCTTTAAAAGCAAAAATATCAGAAGTACTAGCATTACCAACAAGTCAGTGTTACAGGACTTAGAACACAACATTTTGCTCTCTCTTCTACATTCAAATTATGTACCACATTCAAATTCCTTGTCTTTTAAAGCTCTGAACAACTCTGCCTACATATTGTTGTCAATTCTCCCTTTTGACTTTTCCAGGCTGTAAAATTCCCTTCTCTCCTGAGTTGGAAGTACTCTTTAGTTGAGCGATTTTCTGTTTCCTTCTCCTCCCTTTATCTTTGCATAATCTTACTTTCAGTCTGCCTGCCCTACTTAAAAGTTTCTCCATCTTTTTGTACATCAAACAGCTTCCATTCCACACTCAGCTGCCTCCACTGGAGACCCATTCAGTGCATGAAATACTTTTGCAGCAATAAAGTACCAGGTACAATTGACTGTCCATTACCTGTGGGCAGTACATCCATTTTGCAGAAAAAGCATGCTATGGCGGCAGTCTCCGAGGCTGGCTCCATGCAGAACAGTACATGAACAAGGATGCATTTCTTCCAAGGTTAGCTCAGTACATGTTTGCCTGGTTTTGGACACTGAGCTAAAAAGCCCTGCCAGACTTGAGCTGGCTCCCCACAGAGTCATTCTCGCTTGTCTGTAGCATACTCTCAAACACACACTGCACTACCTATGTCATCCAAGGTCTCTCATCCCCCCAACCCAGTACCCTGGATAGTAAGTATGACAGTGTAGTGTTTTGATCTTCTACCCATATCTACCCACGTCTTATCTATAAAGAAAGGCATGCATAATATATGTAGTGTATGTTTTCCCAAATTTGCATTGAGATGGAAACAGACCAAATAATCTTATAGGTATTTTCCATTGCAACAGACTGAAGTCTATAACTGAAAAGGGGGAAAAGTGTTAGATACTTTGAGAGAATTTACATTTTCCTTGTGCAAAATTGAAAAGCACATTTAAAATCAAAGTTTTCTGGCAATTTTCATGTTTTTCTATCAAGACACAAAGTCTGTATTCTAATTGCAAGGAATGATTCACTCCCAAAATATGTTGCTATGTGCATATCTCTCAGGTATAGTTTGGCTGAGGAGTTTTCTTATGGAAATGTATTAGGTTTTAAAACATGCTGGCATGAAATATAACTGAGTTTTAGTTCTGAGATTAGGATCTGTTAATTCTTGAAGATACAAAAAAATCATCATGACAGATTTATAACGCAGAAACTCTGAAGGAAATTTATCGAACATACTTAAACAGTCTTTGAATTAGCTGCTGGCTAATTAGAAATGGCTCCAAAGCTGGCCACTGTAAAAGACTTCTCAGTAAATTGTTTTCAAACCCTAGGGCAGGTTGTAGTCATTATGTTTCCTTTACACTCTACACAAGATGGTCTTTGTTTAGTAGCCTGCATGTTACATGTATCCTTTCACGTTTTCCTAATGTTCCTATTTATTTATTTTTATTTTTAATACAATGCTATTCCATTATTGGGCTATGTGGACATTTTTAGAATGGCTGCTAGCTCTCTCTGTCACTAGCCCCTATCTAAAAATTTGGTATTTCAGCTTCTTTGAAAAAAAGAAAGAGAGAAAGAAATACGAGGAAAGAGAGAGAGAGACAAAGGGGGAGAGAAATGGGGGAGGGGGAGGGAAAGGTCAAATGCAAGAAAGAGAAAGAAAAATACAAATCTACAGATCCATAGAACAGAAGACTGTATCAAAAAGGAAATAAATATACAGAAGATTAAAAATACAGCTGTATATATGACTGCTGACGTTCCTGAAACTGTTTAGTAAGCCTATTTCTGTTTAAATTTTAGAAAGTGTTTAGGCGTTTGGAAGACTAATTTGTGTGCAAAAGGAGTGTGCAAAGTGCCCAGTGAGTTCTTTTGCTAAATAACCACTTTTTGGCGTGCTAAAAAGGTGATCCACTGTGCACTGAAGCCCTCTGATCTGCAGTTGTCTTTCAGTAAGTTCCAGACATGAACAAGATGAGAATCTGACTGGATATGAACACGGAGGCCCCCTTTTTTTCAGTTAGCACCATATATATAGACCAAGTCAGAATACAGTCTTTACTCTTTTGGTGAATTCCTTTATCCCAAGACACTTTTTCCTAATCTTTCTCCCATTCTGCCCTAAGCTTCCTTAGTAAGTCTTCACTTGCACTCACATGTACTTACACTGGAATCACTGCCGGAGAGAGGCATGATTGTCCAGGTCCAATCCACGCTTGAACCAAGAGCATCCAGAACTGCTTCATTCCACTGAATTTCATTCAAAGTGAAGTTCAGCATTGTTCAGTCTTAAATTTGAGTACAAGCCTCACTCTAGAGAGAATTGCCACATTTTCATAACTGTTAGATATTTTTTAACTTGTTCCAATAATATGCAAAACTGTTTAGGAATAAAAACAGGTTTTCATTAAGTCTGTAAAACCATAACATTCTGATTGGCAATTGGCACTACTAGTTCATATCAAACATGAGCCTTGCTAGATGAATTAGAAAAGTCATCTTTAGAATAATACCTTAAAATACAATATAGCAGCCCATAAAATCAAAGTATTTCTGCCTCTAATCACTGATATCTCATTGATATATTCTTTTTTCATACAAATTTTCCAGTTAATTACAATAACATTTGAAGCAAATGTTACATCTCTTTAAAAAAACCCCTAATTATCACTGAAAGAAATTTAAAGCACAGTAAAGCATTAGGGAACAGAGAGGAAATATGTGTGTCTTGCAACCACAACTGTGAAAAAAGTTTGCAAATCTGTGACATCATAAACTACTAATTATTTCCACACTTAGGAAAATATTAGAATTTATTAGGGTCTTTTCAAGATATGGAAAATATTCCACAAGTGAGGCAACTGTAATTCAGGAGAGGTGGAGTCCAAAATGAATTATTAAGGTCATTTCTTCAAGAATGAATATAAATATTTTCCACACTTCACTATACCAACTACAGTATATGCATGAATATACATCTTAAATGCTGGCATTCATGGAGTCTGTGCATATGTAATAGCTATCCTATCTATTTTAGGAATTTTGAAGGTACATGTTGCTTTGGCATCTAGTTACCTTTCATATTTATGTAAGTTTAAGGACTAAAAGAAACTTAGTCTATGTCTTCCATGTTTGCTAGCACAGTATTTAAACTGAAAACTGTATGCAGAAACTTTGGTAACTGCCATGACAAATCGATGTTGGTATATTCTGAATGTTTACACTATTAAAGATAAATGCCACAGAGAAATGGGTGGGCCTGGAGCATTCCACAGCGACCTTATGCTTACATTAAGAACCAAGCCAATTAATGTTTTACAAGGCTTGATCTTGACCTTAAGGTTTTATAGAACTGGACAAAACCGCAATACTAGATTATTTTTTTTAGGACTTGTTCCTCTAAATAAAAGAACTAGTGATATGCCAGAAAGGCATACAGCTGCAGTGTCTTTACTGTGATTATTATCTCCTTTCTCATCTATAACTGTGTTGGTTGACCTGGTTACAAATCCCAGACCATGCTATTGCTTCTTACCATTTCCCCCCTCTCCTGCCCTTCCCCAATAGGCAGGCAAACTCAGTTTGACTGTTCGTGGTCAGACGCGATTACACGTTCGGATGAAGTAGCTCATTGGAGAGAACGCAATAGCAGAAGCACAGGAATGAGGACAATGACAGTGTATTTAGCCACATAGTTTGAGCCAAAAGAAGATACATGAAGACATCTTACTGTCTTCACTGCTCTGTCTGCTTTCAGTGACTAAAATTGTTTCCATTTAGACTTCTACAGAACAGAGCAGTGTTTGTGCATAGCAGTCAGTACAAGTAGGTTTTATTAAGTAGCAAATATTGTTCAAATAGGACAGAACTGCCTCTTAAAAATGTATATTTCCTTGATGAACTGTCATCCCAAAGACTTGATGAGAGCATATTTAAACACAGATAGTCACTTGCTTGGCAAAACAGAAGTGGTTACTATTATTTGCATTTACGTTCACCACTCTGCAGAGCTCAAGTTAAATATCCAAACTCATTGATCATGTCTGTACAAATAAGTTAACTATGCCTGGGACCATCTGTTCACACCCAGATCAACTGGGAGAGAACAGCCTGTCTCCATACAACTCAACTCTCACCCTCCCACACAGGGAATCCGCATTAAAGATGCCTGCAGGGAATGGCCTCTGTCTATGCTAATTCCTGAACCATGATCAGGAACTTTTTTGGGACATCTTTGTTCAGCTCAGGCCAAAATTGTTCCTGGTGACAGTACTAGCAATTGAAAAGTATGGAAATTTGATTTCCTTCCCACCATCCGCAGAGCACAGGCAGAATGGGAGTATTTTCCTGAAAGGCACAAGAACCAGAGAAGAAGCCCATACTGTGCCTAAACTGGAAGTCAAGTGCATGCCCCAGCACGCTCCCCAGTCGTGGCACTCCAGTGAAGACTCTGTCCCTGCTGAAGTGCCTGATGGCTCTTTCCTGTGCACACACAGGCATTTTCTCCCCCTAGCAAGAAAGATCTTGCCGGAGGAGCAGGAAAGATGCACAGCAAATAGAGGATTAGAATTAGGAAACTTGAAAACAGAACAAAAAATAAGTCTTTGAAGAAAGGAAGAAAGAGAGCAAAATTTGGCAAGGGGTGAACACCCAGAATGGATTTTTACTTCTTTCTTTTCCTCCTCTAAAAATCTAAAACCATCAGCCTTGTACAAACCATGAACCTGCAGTAATAGCAGCTTTGTGGATTTTCCAGACAATCGGGCAGCAGAAAGTCACCTGATCTATCTGTGAAACCTGGTGAGAACCAGCAAATATAATAGGCTGCAAAACACCTGAAACCGCTGGCATCGCAAACACTTCCTGCCTAATTCTGTTGGACAACAGACATAAAGCCGACCCTGTAATTACATCCCACCCCGATCTACATTTGCAGTCGTGTAATTAATACTTCCTCTGTAAAGCAATGGAATAATTTAGAGAGCAGATTTTCAACCTTAGTCTGGGAAAACTGAGAGAGTGAGAGATCTGCTTGGGCATTTTAGCTACAGGGAAATGCTTTTCTGGTTCCATTTGCTCACAGAAACTGTAATTAGATGCTCAGAGCTCTCTTTGTGCTAGGGGAGAAGAAAATGATACTTCCTTCCTGTCCAAAAGCCACAGGCAAGAGTGGGGGAGGGGAGCTTTTACTTATTCAGGGGACTTTATGAGATTGATAAACGTGGATGGCCCTGCAGACTCAGACAGCTGAGAAAGTGTTGTGTTGTCCCACACAGGGAAACATTTACCGTGTTGTTGCGGAGTTAAAATGCTTCTTCTCATAAATCATTGTGGTTTTACAGTAGGCATAACCAAATCCCGTCTAGGTCCTATACAGAAAACAAACACTTTTCTGTTTTTTATCATGCATCCCCCCGATAAACTTTCACAGAATTGATTTTTTATCAGCTCCAGATTTCCCTCTCTCAGTACATTATATACAGAAGGGATAAAAATCATGATGGGGAGGCTTCTAGGATGCTTCAAAAAGAAAAATTAAACAGAAAGAAGTCTGGAAGTCAGCAGTACTGGAATTGAAGAGCAAGGTAAGGATCCTCAGGTTTGTAATTTTGGGCTTAGGTATTGAAATTCCACCTCACTCCCACTTTAGATGGAGAGTATCAGGCCCAAGAACTTGTCCTGGCAAATAATGACTACGGATAGTCTCATTGCTGTGTTTACACTGTGGTGAAGTAGCGGTTGCTTTTGCACATGGATTACCTGCTCAAGCAATAAGCATGCAGTTGTGTTTTAACCCTGCCAATACCTAGAGAGAGAGAGATGTAGAAGAAAGTTGGAGTATAATTAGAGCTTCACAGTTCATTCAGAAAAAAAACAAATCAAACTTTAAATATATAGAGTGGTCCCTAGTACAATTTCCTCCGTGTGTTTTTTGTGCTTTGGTGACAATGTCACTCATACAATATCAAGAAGGTATGACTGACAGCTGCCGCCTTTAAAGGGCCTCCACTTTCCACAGGGGCACAGGGGATGCACAGCTGGCCTGAGTTCAGGCTTTTCATTGCAAGGGCAATGAAAATCCACTGAGAGGTTCTTGAAGCTTTCTAGGCTTCAAGTTATTCCTGAAGTAAAGATACAATCTTTGTCTTTTCAAACATATAAAGTTTTCCACATAATAAGTGGTTAAAGGTACAATCCTGTACTTCACAGTAGCCCATACAGTACAACTTCAATGGGATTCAGGCATTTAAGTCCCAGAGCACTCTCCAAAAATCCTTGGCCAAGTGCCCAAGAAGCACTTACTCCAAAGCCTAAGTATCCTGTTATTGCACATACCTAAAGAGGATACGTTCTTTGCCGATCCAAACAGTTGAGTGCCTACTCAACTCTTTGAATTTACAAACTAGGCAGGTCTTTACCACTAAAAGGACACAATCCTTTCCCTGTGCTAAGACCACAGCCAACACTTACCCAAAGAATTGTACTGATTTCAAAACATAGCCAGGAAAGGATGTGGTTCCTGTTGTTTTTATAATAACTTTGTGATGAAAGCAGTTGCCCAGGAAGCAGAAGGTCTGGATTCAAATCTCTCCTCAGCCTGCAGGAACTTGATTAGGCAGGCACCCTACCCATAAAGCCATGCAGTAGTCAGGAGAGGAGATGTGATCCACCTGTTCAACTGAAGCTGTATATCTCTGCAGACAGCAGTGAAAAAATCACTAAGAGGGGGATTAGGCAAGAGCAGTCTGACTCTGTAGCCTATTGATTAGATCACTCTGCTGCAACCGATTCCTGAAAGCAAAGCAAAACACAGAAAACTCTGTTGAACTTTGCATTAGACACTGTTGCCTCACTCAATAGTCTAAGTTTGTGTTTTCGTAACTATATGGGAAAGAGGGAAACAAAAGCATCCTATTTCTTTGGTTGAATTTAGCTAAAATTCTAAATGCTTTTAGTGATATCATTCATTCAAAAGAAATAATTCTACTGTTTTAAAATTACCTTCCTGGCCTAAACTAAGAGCCATGCCTCATGGAAATTATTTGATCAGAAGAGACTGCCTACAGGAAATTGACATTACCCAATTGATACATCTAATATCAGTAACCTAGTACGTCTGTATTCATAAGTCTGTTTTACAAAAAGCAGATACAAAAAACCACTTACACTTTTCTCCTGTTTGGTAAAATGGTATGCATCAAGAATTATTCTTTCTCTATATACTTCAACATAAATTTTAAATATGCAGTCAGGTAACTAAATATTTGTAAAGTAATAAGTAGCACAGGCGTTCAGCATCAGTCCAGTACATTAGCGTCTGAAGTCAACACATTAAAAGTCTACCCCAAATGAAAGGATTCACCCTCAATCTTTTTAAATTTTGAATGGAGTTTTCATGGCAGGCTCACTAATATCACATTCACATCTCTCTTAGTGAGCTCATTTTAATTTTTGATTAAAAAATAAAGCATCTGAAACAATAAAGATGACCGGCTTTGGAGCTTTTGCTCAATATAGTTTGAAAAATATATCTGCAAAAATTTCAGTGGAGCTTGACTAATAGTATATTTCAAGACTGGCAAGAAAAACTTGGGCTCTCAAGCAAGACAGGACAGATCCTTTGGCCATTATGTCCATGTTAATCTTTCTTTCCCCTTTCATTGGCCTTTCCCTCTCCCTCCCCTTCTCATATTCCATATTCAAGAGAAAATAATGATTTGCTTTTATTGGAAACGTTGTTTTCAACTGACCACAAAATGTCAACAAAGACAGACAACAAAATAAGGATGGCATGCAATTTTTAACATTTTTAAGATCCAAAGATATGTGATCCACTTCTCAAAAACAGCTAAGGATATTTCCTTATCAAAGAATAAATACTGTGAACATAAAAGCAACTTAACTGTTACTCTCAGACTTTTTAAAGGACAGAATATGAGGTAACAAAAAAAACCCAAAAATTGAACTATCATTGAATAAAGCATGTGTACATTTTACTTGCTTTGTTAATTTAAGATTGTTGGCTTTCACCTTTACTTCCCAGTCACATGTCAGATACAAGCAGCTGATTTTTTTAAGAGGGATTTCAACAAAACAAGAAAATGGGAATTCACAAAATGATACTCACACCACAGAACACTTCTAATCCTCTGCTGGGGAAAAAATATAAATTTTATGTGGTTGAAACAACTGATTGTGCATTCACAGAAGTTGTTTCCGTGTTAATGTTTTTAGGATGAAAATTAATGAGCATGTTTTCTTCATTGGCAAAAATGAATATTTAGCAATTTCTTCCACAAAGTTTTTTTTTGACTTACAGCATAGCACATGCAAAAAGGAGTTCATTTCTTCCTTTCTTTTTTCAATGGAGGTGTTGCATAATCATAATAAAATTGATGAATATTGGGGGAAAGAGTAGTTTTAAAGCATATGAAACACAGATGATGTGTAGTTCAATACTGTGTGCTGGAGCCCTTGCTACAGAATTCATTTATGATATCTGGAAAGGGGGAGTGGACATTTGGTCTCTTGATCTCTGTTCCAAATAGTGATACATTTTTCAAGAGTATAAATTCAGATTAGAATTCTCTAAAATACTGACACTAATCTTGGTTTCCTTGTGTACTTATGACAATAGTAAGAGAAGGTCTCTGTTTCTACAATACTCCCCTTTTACAAAACCTTAGTTTGCATGAATAGATTAGAGAAAGCGCTATATGGCAGTGTCTTTAAAATTAACATGTTCTTGAAGGGTAAAAGGGAATAATAATTTAATTTATTTGTGTTATGAAACATAAGTTTTCAAAATCTCTAGGGTAAGGATAAGCAACATAGTGAGGACCACAGACTCACATAGACATTTGCCATCCCATGCATAACCCACAGAAGCCCCCTGTAGCCACTGGAGTAATTGCTTCTGTGGAAAATAAGTATTAGGAAAGTATCACTAATGCAATTTAGCAGCTGAAAGCAAGAAGGAGAGCTAGAACAGTGTAACCAGCCAGCTCTCCACATACTACAGTTGGAAAAGCACTAACTTAGAATAATATTTCACAGTATGAGTTATATGTTTGCACTGGTTCTCCGTGTGGGACAGATGGAGTGTTGCCTTTTGTGAGCAGTTTGATTAGCTCCTTCACTGTATTACTTCATTGCATAAATCTCACTGAAACAAAAAAAGCTATAGCACCCCTGATTTTGTCAGAACAGAAGAATACTGCATAATGATGGTGTACCAAAAAAAGATTTCCTCCCAGGGCATTCTGTAGAAAGGCATCACATACTAACAAGAGCAAGATAAAGCAAAGGAAGATTTTGTCACAGTTCCTTCCTTTGAAATGAGTAAAAGATTTTGTCTACACGTCATGGTCACCCTGAGTTCCGTGGAAATCTGATAAGAAATGTGGGCTCATATCTGCAGAAGATCTCCGTACTTCTAAAGGAAACCCAACATCTCTCTGATCCATGGCAAAAGTGTTTCAAATAGACCTGTGCTTCCAGGGATTTGGCTAACCACCATATAGCCCTGGTGACTGACTTTCCCCATCTGTGGTATCCAAAATACATGGTTTCGCCTTCAAAATGTTTGTTTTCAGTAGATTTATTAGAGCTCTATTTCCTCCAGATTTTAACCTTTCCATCCCCTAGTGTGTTCATGCCCATTACTGGATGCATAACTTTCTTCTAAAGGAGATGCCAGATATACTGATAAAATGGGACAAGTTTGGGTTTTACTAAATAGTCCAGTAAAGTGGTTAAAGAATCAGGTATTATCAACCCTAAGGCAAAGCTTAATACCTGGTACTTAATGTAGTGCATTCTTGCCATGACTCCAGCCATTTGACAGGGACTCCGTTCTCATCTCACAAAAGTGTTGCTGAGGCTGTTAAATCCATCTGAATGGATTTAAAGCCCTGTATATCCAACAAAATCTATACAGTTAGAGGTCATATGGGATGTCTGCAGGTTTTTTAGTCATCTGATCTTTGACACATCTTCCATGTGCCTAAACAAAAGGAGAGGGGTTCCTGGGAAGCAGCTAACTCTATCCCATAGAGGAGATAGGAATTCATTGTGGAAAGGAATGCAGTTCCCAAAGAAAATTATTTTCCTTTGCAGCCTCTGTCACCTCTCCCCCCTCACCCCTAACCCATAACTTAGGAGGCAGATTGTGAAGTACACAGTCTTGAAAGAAACAAAGGCTTTTTTCCAAGAACTTCTGCAAAGGAATCTGATTTAAATCAACAACCAAAAAGGATTTCTGGATTAAGCAGATGACATTAATTAAATTCTTGCCAGTTTATTTCTCATCTGACATTGTGCATATGATCTTCTTAATGCTTAGAGAAAACATTCCTCTCATCAACTAGTCTCATCCATCTGGCAACTCGTCTCTATCATCTTATCCGTCCTGTTTACATTAGAGCCATTTCCTTGCATGGGCACCAACAGCCATGGGCACTGAGAGAGCTAACTTGCGCTCCCTCTGCTGGCTATCTGATTGGCGGTGTGGCTACAAATCACAAAATAACTGGGGCCAAAAATTTGACTATTACCTGCAAGCCAACCACCACTACAACACACACCATGTTCAGACAGAGGGAACTGCCACAATGCTTACAAAGTCAGGGACAGGACCAGAACTGCAAATACATTCAGCAAAATATCTATTTGCCTATTTTTGTGGAAAAATGCCCAGGAAACTCTACAGAATTATAAGGCATTGAAATGGCAGGAAAGAGGAAGACTAACTTGAATCTTGAGAAGCAAAGCCACCCCAGACTTGAAGAGAGAGACAGACACCTTGAGGGTCCTGGCAAGAGCAGAAGACCAGCCTAGGTGCTCTGAATGGTCTCCTTGAGATGTCTTCACTGGTTCTAGAAGGATCATTGGGCAATTGCTAATTTAGGCATATAAATGAGGCACCTACAATTTAGTGTATGGAGTGCTCTGAAGTCCAGTGCTGGATGGTACGTCCTATACTAATGCTGTTAATTTTCTTTTTAATTTGCACAGTTTGATCTTCTTTCTTTCTGGTTTTCAGTCCGGATTTAAAACATGACTGCAATATTTTTAACTTTCTGTGCTTGTACATGATGACACTGGTGGAATCTGTCATTCCTGAGTCTATGTTTCTCTTTCCAGCATATGCCAAGCTGCAATCTCTGTAACTCTACAAGACCCGGTCCTTTTAAGGGCAGGCATACCATCTGCAATGCAATCTATTGTGTACTCTGACTCCTATGGCTTGTGAAATTACCCATGTTTATGACACTCATAACAGCAGCAGATGAAGCCAAAGTCAAACGTGGAATGTAAGGGTGCCAGATGTCCCAATTTTCATGGGACATTCCCACATTTAAATAAAACTCCCACATCCTGTTGACAGGAACCATTGTCCCAAGACCTGCACATGCAGCACCCTCCTCCCCTCACTTGCAGGGTGGGAGTGATACATGTGGCACTTCCCCCCTGCCCTGGGAGTGTCTCAGATTCCTGCAGCTGCAGCACCTGCAGCCAGAGATAGGGAATAATGGAGAGGGGATTTGGGAGAGAGGGGGAAGGGGGCAGCATGGAAGAGAACAGAGAAGTGAAAATCAGGCAGAGAAGGAAGGAAGAGAATCAGTTTAGGAAGAACAGCAGGAAAAAGAGAAAAGAAGGAAATAGGTGAGGAAATGGAGAGAAACAGAAGAAATATTTCTAAAAGCAAGAGGAACTTAAATGATTTAACAAAGGTAGGAGGATAAGGGGAGAAGAGGGAGAAGGAGAAGATAAAAAGTGGTGAAGGGGCATACAAGCACAGTGGAAAAGAGGGGAAAGAAGATGGAAAGAGATGAAGAAAAAGAGAGAAGAATCAAACAACAACAAAATGTCAAACAGGAAGAAAAAGAAGGGAAAATGAGGAAGAAACCCCATCATATCTAAAGCAGTAGCTCCCCTGCACACAGGTAATTCATACAATGAGCAGTACTGTCCCCTTCTTTCCAGTCTCACTTCTTTCCACTTTTTTGCAGAGACTGCACACAACTTTGTGCTGGAGCAGTCAGAGTGGGGAGCTGCCAGGGACGCACACGAGAGCACTGAGCGGCCTTGCACAGCACAGGAATTGCCATGAACTCCCAGGGCCACCTCGCAAACAGCTGCTCTTGGAACAGCTATACGGTTTAATGATTTCTTTCCAGATTCTGCTGGATAACAGAAGAGTGAGAGGGGGATTGGACAGGAGGCTGAAACTGAAGGTGCAAAGAAAGGCCAGCCAAATTTTGGAGTAGATGTTGTGTGACCATCCAGCCCCTTGTGTTGACATGACTAAATGCAGCTCTTCCCCTGGGCTCCCATAGGCTTCTCTATTGTGTAATAATCATCATTTCTTGACATATTTGAAAAAGCATCTTCTGCTTTCTTATTGTCAGTTCAATTGTCTCTCCCCATGAGAATCCCAGGGAGGAGATATAGTTTGCTGGTGTCCCACCTGCTTTACTTTGTGGAGTTTCCTACACTTACTCCTTCTCAAAGCAAAGAAGAGAGATGTGGATTGAGAAAAACCCTCAGCTCTGTATGGAAACTGGATTTCATCTTTGCAGATCTAGTACACACCAGTGCAAGGCTGTCAGCCCTACAGACTTACCAGTTTTCTCCAAACATCCTTATTACAAGAGTGCCAGCTGGGCTATAGAAAGCAGCTGTTACTTAGGAGGAATTTCAACTTCTCAGTTCAGTCAGGGAAAAAGAAGAATATGGGATGTGGTACAGTTAAGAATTAATGTGAAATATTTAATATTTAACCACCTCTAATTAGAGCAAAGAAGTGGTTTTGATAGCTGTACTCGAGTTCAAGGTCAAGTTTGTACACCCATGTGGCTTGGGTCAGCTGCATCCATTCTGCCTGCTTGGGGCAAAGGCCAAGGGTGAATCTTGCTCTCCCTTTCTTGTCTTCCACCCCACAAAGCCTGAAATTCCCTGACCGGACATCCAGCTGACTTTCTGCAGGCTAGAGTTTAAGTGAGACTAGTGTGTGGGCACAGTGGATGACAGGGAAGCTGTAATCCAAAACCAGGCTTGGTCCCCAAACTTCCAAGATGCTATAGACATGCCTACTTCTTATTGTCCATCCTGGCACATGGGAATGGATGAATTTATAAATTTTTATTTCTTTCAGTGGTCCTCTTCATGAGCTAAGCTGAAGGCCATCATCTTCATCTGTGAATTCTAGCACGTGCCTGCCAAGCAATTGTAAAAAATCACCTTCCCTCACAGGTTTGACTAAGTCTGCTTGCATGAAAGAAAAGCAACATTAGGTGCTTGCAGCCACATATAATTCAGCTACAGTGAGACTGCATGGCACAGAACATGTATAAGAAAAGCCTCGTAATTTTTGTAAAGAAAAGAGTTGGATTTTGTGAAAGTAGACAATATATTTGCATGAGGTCTGTGAAAAGATGTTTGTAGGTCCATTGTGCAACGCCAGAATTGAGCTCTTTTCAGATTTCTTCCAAATTTTTCAACATCCTACTTGAATCATAGAATCATTAAGGTTGGAAAAGACC
>WAAD01026565.1:21549-39562 GCA_013389945.1 Fregata magnificens | reverse complement strand
CTCATCTGAAGTGCCTATGAACTCTCAAGGAACTAAGCAGCCTTGATAGATTCTATGACATAGAGGATTAGGAAAAAGAA
This sequence comes from Fregata magnificens, assembly GCA_013389945.1. Lineage (NCBI taxonomy): Eukaryota > Metazoa > Chordata > Aves > Suliformes > Fregatidae > Fregata > Fregata magnificens. The sequence goes on along the minus strand of WAAD01026565.1, from coordinate 39,482 downwards.
ACAAAATTAATGAAGAAAAGAACTTGAGAGGTACCAAAAGTAAATAAAATGGAATTTGAGATGAGCAGAACAATAGAAGAAAAGAGAACAGGAGGAGGGGGAAAATATAGGTTTATTCTAAAGCTTCCTTCTCTGTCATGATAACACTATTGCATTCCTTATCAACCAGAACCACATGGTCAGATTTGATTTTTTCTTCATGCCCCGAGTCTGAAAGAATCAGAAGAATGCCACTTATTCCTCCATCCAGCCACTAAGAGGCAAACTTTTCTCTCTCCCTACTGCCAGTTTTCAGATCCAGCTGGTCTCCCAAGGTTAATTCACCTTTCTCCTCTCTAAATTTATTCTCAGTTTCCCAAAGTCATATCATATGCAAGTGGCCTAGATTACCACATGAAACTTCTTTGTTAACTTAACCAGTTCTTTGATGTTTCTTATTTTGCACGTTTGCTAATATTTTGACATAAAAGTCTGCATCGTTGCCCTAATTGCATATTTGTACTCTTAAGCCTTGGAATTTGCGTTCCTGCACGACCATCTCTATTCAGAAATTTTTAATCTCAAAGTTGCCTCTACTGAATCATTTACTTACCCTATTACATCATGGGAAATCATGCCAGTCTTCTGTGAGATGCCATTGCTGCTTTAAGTTTTGCCAAAGACTGCTGCCAGGATCAACAGAGATTAAAAAGTGCTTTGTGGATTTAGTGATTGTTCTCGATAGAGAACTCCATCCCCACATTACTTCTGTAAGAAAGAGAACAGTTTTTAATGTCAAAAGACTATGTAAAATGGAGCTAAATGCAAATGTATTCCCTCTTTGTTTATCATCTTATGCAAATATAAGTCCATTTACATCACTGGTGTACCTTGCAACAAGAAGAAAAATTTATCAGCTTTTCTCTTATTGAATATAGCCCATTAGTTTTTATATCACTGATTTTGTTCTTTCATTTCTTGTTTCCTATAGCTACTACCACTTAAGGTTACTCAAAGATAATTTAGGTTTCATTTTCCATGTGAAAGCACTAGTTAAAAAGCTAAGTAGCCTTGAAACTTCTGCATTTATTTGATATTACTTACTCCTCAGTAACTCCTACCAAGATTAAACAAATGTAACATGTAACCATGAGACCATGTAACATGTGAACAGATTTTATGGATTAGGATGACTCTGTGTGTTCTTTTGTATATCTGCTTCCGCCCTCCTAGACGGATTCCCAAAAGTTTAAATAATGCCAGTTCTGCATATATTATTGAAAACAGCTTTCTGCTATCAGAGACATTTGAGGAGAAGGGAAAGCTGCGCTTTCATTTGCTCAGTGAACTTAAATAACACGTTTCAAACACCTTTTATTCTGAAGTGAACCTTAGTCGAGAGTTCCCTATATCTAATGAGACAGAAATGCAATTCAGTGGTGCTTCCAGGGGCTCCGTTTACTAAGAAGGGAGTACAGACACCCCCTTGTGGAAGCTGCCCAGTGTTCTGTGTGAGCAAGACATACATCGATAGCGCAGCGCTCTCAGAGCACAAAGTACTATTCCTGCGGACGGATATTATGCCTCCTTTTTAAAGAGCCCCAACCCTTGCTTTTACACAAATCCCCCTTTTTTCCAGGGGGATTCAGGTAAAACTTGGAGAAAAATGGCCGATTCTGTATCATTCCATTCCACTGAAAAGAGCAAACAGGAGGTCGCTTACCAATACTTAAAAGTTATTTCATCAAGAAAGTTATTTCGCTCCAGAACAGGTGTTCAAAGAATGAATGGTCTAGCTTTTCATTTTGGACTAGCAAATACACTGTACATTGCAATGACCATTTTAGTAATTTTGTTATTTATTACATTCTTTATCCTCTGTCTGTTCCTTGAGGCCTCAGTGTTATATTGAAATACCATTTCTCTCCCACAGCTCAAAGAAAAGCTACTAACTAAGAAGTGCTAATTTACTAACCAATAGCGACAAAGAAATACCAAAATGTTCAGAGTCTCAAATTAGAACAGTTGCCAGGGTCTTCAGACGTATAAAATATTTTCTGTAGGCCGTGATGTCTGACATAAATACACTGCCAGAGTAAGGTCATCCAAATCAAAACCATAAATAGTGGAATGGTGGCAGAAAATGTTAAAAACAATTACAATGCACATGTTCTTTTCCCCTTAGGACAAAAGATTCTCATAATGTTCCTTTTTGTTATGCCAGAAATATTTAACTGATTCGTGCTTTGTGGTATAAATACATAAGTCAGTTTCTGTTCCTGTTTCTTAACAGTTCATTTTATATAACATCCAGATTTATTTGAACCAAAGTAAAGTATTCTGATCTCTAACATTTCTTTATCTCTAAACCTTGACTACAACAAATAATATTCTGATGTGGGCCCAGTGCGATACAGCTTCTAACAAGCAAATTTAGCAAAGGTTTGAAGATGGACTGATGTGCATCTCTAGTGTTATTTGTAAACGTCATTACTTTGCTTCAAGAGACTGAAGCAGATATTTCCACTACAGGAAACTAAGGGAACAGACTGTTTTCTATCTTAACACTATCATCACAGGGAAGTAAAATCCAAAAGGAGAGAAGTGACATAACTGGGCCATGATTGGTGCACATAGGCAATTCACAATAGAAGATAAGGATCATGCTGCAGGCAAGGCTAAATAGGGAAGCAAAGGCAACCCCAAGCACTATCTATAGTTAGCCCTAAAGTGGGAAGAAACAGAATGATCCGCGTTCACAAGAGTTCATGCAAAAATGTTGCTTTTCAGTTTCAGGAGCACTAGGTTCACATTGGCAGGACTGCATGCTTGAAAAGCCCCCATAGTCAAAGTCAGCTAAAGTCATGGAGTTTAGGGCTTTTTTTTCCCTACTGACAATCGTGCTATTGCTTTTTGTATGCAAAAATTGCTAAAACAAAGCAAATTTCAAAATCTCAAGCATGAGTATTCATGGAAACCAAAGTTTAAACAAATCAGTAAACAAGAGAGACAATGACCTGATTTCCACCCGTTATAAATAGGACCACGCCTCACCCACAATGATTTTGTGTCAGTGCTTGTGGGTGATGACAGAACTTTGTAGTTCAGTAAATGTAATGCACTCAATATATTGGAAGTGGGTGGAACATCACTTAACAAAGTCCCTTCAAGCAGGTCCCTGGCAAGTAGTACTTAAGAGAAGTCAGCTGAGATCATATCATGTACATTAGATACTGCAAATTAAATATAAACCTTTTGCCTAGCCAATGACATAGCCAGTCTCATTGTTCTGGTCATGATACCTTGGACAAATACTCCATAGCTTGAAAAAGAATAATTTTTAAATTGCCTGAGGGTAGACATACATAGTGCACAGTCCTGTGAAGAGATAAACATAAGAAGCAATATAGCTTCATTACTGGTGTTTCTGCTTGTGCTAATAAACACAGTAGTTCTCAGCTGAGCTATTTCTTGCCTATGAAAGTATTCTAGCTTCTTCAGAGTTATTATGGATCCCTTTGCAAAATACAATGTTATTCCTTGGAGACATACTTTAATATTTCTATATTATTTTCATAAGTTACTGCTCCTGAAATGACAACATTTTTCTGAGAGATTCAGAGCTCTAGTGGTTTTTCAAGCCCAACTCCTGAATAAGATTCAGCCAGGCAGAGAAGAAAATCTTCAAATAGCTAGCATGATCAGCCATGATGAAACAGGTCAATGTGAAGAGAAAATATTCCTTTATACAACAAGTTCTCAAAAGGGCATGCTCTGTACAAGTCTAAATTAGAGACCAGTAGAATGAAAATACCATGGAGATGTGGATAACTCAATCCAAACTTTAATTGGCAAGTGTTTGGCGGTCTTAGACACATCGCAAATGATTCCCTTCCCCTTCCCCTTCCCTCTCTCTAGCAGAATCTTTTGGTTATAAAACACCAAATGAAAAATCATAGCAATTTTGGATGTCTTCACCAGATCTAATATTGGGAAACTTTCCACTTGTGTACCTACATCAACAGACTTACTACCAATACAACACACAAGCATCCTGCTCCCCTTTCTTGTAAAAGGTAGACTGATGGGCCTGTTTAATGGATTACTACATTTCAGAAATTACTATACCATGAACAGGTTGATTGGACCTCAGCAATAAATGTTATAGGAAAACTCCCCACTGAAATTCACAGCCAAAATGGGAGACATCAGTACAAGCATCCGGCAAAGCAACAATTCTTAAATCTTATCGTATAAACTACTTAATTCGTTTTGTGTTGTGAACAGATGAATGTTTGGGGAATAGGTTAGAATAAGAAACTGAAGTTATATTATTAACAACAAGCAGATTAATCATTTTAATAGCCAGAAACCTAATAACAGCAAAGAAAAATGATACCTATGCTCTGATTCATAGTACGTGTCAGAATAATGCTAGTGTGAAATAATAAAATGAAAGGAGACAGATCATCCCAAAGAACATATGTTTTACTCCTGTGCAGTATTATTTAGTCTGTATTGTTAATCAAATTTGGCACATTCATAATTTTCAACAGAAAAAACAAAGGAAAACAGGAAAACACATAGATACTCTCCCAAGGCAGCAAAGGCAGGTATTAAAAATATTCTCATCCAACCTGCATATGATTAAACCTTGTTTGAGTATTCTTGTCAGTGTGAATAGAATTTCACAAATTGCCAAACAGCAGATACAAGTAAAAAGCATGTTTTCCACCACGAAATAAGAAGGTATACGAGTGGGAGGGCTCACAGAAAAAATTAATGCTCTGCCACTTCCTCTAAATAAGGATAGCATACCTCTTTCTTGGACTTAATTTACGTTCATATCCATTCAGACCTTGCTCTTTTTGCCAGATTTGACTAAACATGATACACACTAATGTGATACACACTAATGCATTTATACATTAAAGTATTTAAAACATGCTCTATCCCACACATTATTGACAATCTTAAGGCAATTAAAAGCCTAACCAGCCCAGCCTTTTATGTAAACTGATGCCTTAGATAGCTCTATATGTTATTTTGGGTCTTCTCTACCATGTAGTTCTCTTTCATTAAAAAAAGAAAAAGAGAAAAGAGAAAGGGGAAAAGAGCTGTAACTCTAGAACAGTAGGGGAAGAGTCTCTGAAAGTACACTAACTATAATTTTATTTAATAAAGACTTAAGAAAAAAAGGGATATGATTAACCAGTCACCCTCATCAAAACCTTAGCTCTGTGAAAAGCATAAATGTAATCTTAAGTACTAAATAGAAATTACTAGCAACACAGAAAATTAATTAAATCTCTTTTTCTGAAAACACTTCAGATTTCAAATAACACCTGACACTTCCAAAAGTATTTTTTATTCGGCCAAGATCAAGAAAGTTTTCTCCCTATTTCAATTAAACAATTTCAGCATTGCTTCTAACACGGGTAGGTGTAGGAAAGCGGCACTTACCAGACCGGGCCACAAAGTGGTGCTATTTGAACAAAAATGGATTTTATTTCGTCCTTTAAAAGATTTGGGATGTGCTGAATAATGTTTTTGTGTAAAAACCTTTGGTTTAAAAAACAACCCACAGAAGAGCCAGGTTTCATGTGAATTGTTGTCAAAAGTGGCTGATGACAACATGTGGCCCAGCTGTCCATACAAAAAACATTTTCTTTTGAGCTTTTTAAGTTGCCCAGCACTGAAACCTTACAATAGTAAGCTTGTAAGAAACCCATGACAGTTCTAAAGGGATTAAATGTCCTGTGCAAGGATCTACACCATCATTGAAAATCATTGGCTTAAGCTATCTAGAAAGTAAACACATTGCATATTCACTTAGCCTATCTTACCACAGTAGATTTCAAAACTAAAATAGTAACAGACAGGAACATTTGTAACCAAAACATTCACCTAATGCATTCACAATATTCACCAATACTGTAGCGTCAGTGTCATGAACTCGCTTGTTGCGTTAAGCTGATGCACCTCCTTGGCCAATACAGAGTGTAAAAGGCTACTTGACTGTAAATAAAGCTCCACGCTAACACTATAGCTCAGCTCAAATTCTTGAATTTCAGCACCTTCCATTTGTGCAACCATACCACCACACGACCGAACCAGGAACAGAAGTATTTTCATGTACAACGACGCCCGAAAAGGCGTAGGCATCCAGCCAGGTGATCAGAAACCCCTCAGACAGCCGTGAGGAGGAGAGGAGCGGCTTTGGGCCCAGCCGCATCGCTGCCCTCTCAGCACATCCCTGCAGGAAGGCAGGGCGCTCGGCCGAACCGCCCCAGGGGAAAGCAGGCCTCCTGCCTTCAGAGCTCCTGTCAGACTGGGCAAAAACACAAGGGAATCCAAACGGATGTTTTTTGTTGGTGGGTTTTNGTTTTCGGGCCGCGCCAGCGCTGGGCAGAAAGAGCCCACCCCCTCCCTCACGCTCGCTCCCGCTCATTGGCGGCTCTGCCTCCCCAGCGCCCAATCGCTAGCTAGAGTGATCGCCATGGCGACAGTGAACGCCGTGCGGCCCAGGCGCCGGCCATGGCCGCCTACAGACCGGGGGTGCTCATCGGCAACTGGCAGGAGGACGCGCGTTTGGAGGAGGTACTGGTGGAGCCGGGCCCTTCTCTCCTCTCTGGCTCCCGGGGAGCCCTGCCTGCCTCTTCACCTCACGGTGTTTCTCCCTAATTCTTTAAATTCTGTTGAAACCTGAGATTGTGAGTGCTGGGTAACGTGTCTGCCCCCTCTCTCCTTTGCAAGCAGGACCGCTTGAAGGATTTTATGCAGAAAAGAGAACGAGGAGAACTTTTAATACAAAAAATAAACAAACTTCAAGAGAATCTTTTAAAGAAGGTAATTTTTTAAGAACGTTATGTCAACCCTCTGTGACTCCACATAGAATGGCATACCTGTTATTAGTGTTCTTTATGCATTAAGAACTATGGATTAGCATTTTATACACTAAAATACTTCTGATATTAGGTTCAGATAATTCTGTAAAAAATTATATATATTTTAATTTAGGTACAGCTGTCGGTATCTAGGGATGGATTTGTTCATTTTGGAGACACTGTGATGCTTTTGAACCCAGACAACAAATCCCTGGTGGAGAATTACCCTGGAGTGTGCGGCAGTCTGACTTTGGCAATTACTCTGGATGAAATATCCATGTACTCGGCCGAATCGTTGCGAGCCCCTTGTGGAGTTAGCGCAGTCGAGAGTGTGGACCCTGTGGGTCGAAATACTTTTTCTATTTTAAGGTTTGGTACTTTATTCTGAGGTTTTTTTCAATTATGATGTTAGCTTTCAGTATCTTGTTTTGAGAAATACACAAATGAAGTTGGCTAATATACAAATGGATTTGAGTACGATTAATTTATTTAAGAAAGAGTCTTTAACTTGGGTCATGCATTAAGCTTGATTCTGCTCTGCATACTACTGTGAATAATTCCAAGGAAGTTTAAATCAGCTTAGAACTGGTGTGAAAACTGGGGTATCATTTGGTGAGCTCTGCAGCTGTTTTTAATGCGGTCATATTTCAGCTGTGAATTACAAAACATGTCCAAAAAGCACTTAGTATTATTGTTCATTCTCCTGCAAATAAGGTCTCTGAAGCACAAATTTGTGTCAATGCTTTTGCTGTACATGAAGTGGACAGTGTTTCTGTTATCCTAAAAACTCCCCTAACCAAACAGCCTATTCTCTCTCTCAGAGACATATTTAATTCCAGCTGCTTGTGGGAGAAGAAACAGAAGAACAGGGTCATGCTCAACAGTGGAAGGCTCTGCCTGAGTGCATGTATTTAACAATAATAATAGTGCATAAGAGTACAAACTAACCAATATAATCCTAATTGAGCAAAACACTTTGGGTTAGACCTAAGAAAGAATTTTAATGCCAAGAGCATAATTCGGGCCTTCTAGAACTGCAACCAAAATATTTTTGCTTAGCTGCTGTCTGATTTTAGAGTCGTCAGCACTGAATGCTATCAAGTCCCTCATTAACTGACTACTAAGTTCATCAGCTACATAAGTTTTTTACACTGAATATACTTAGAAAGCCTAGCACTTAATTTAGTGATTCTTTAATGTAAAACACAGAAATCATTCTGGAAATAGGGATATACCAGCATGTATGTTGATGTAATGAATGGAATTATTGAATATCAATTACATGTATTATTAGCAACACATGTTAACTTACAAACACACACTACTCTGCTTTTAGTCTGTGATTTTTCAGATGCTTGTATTAAGTATATTTTAAAGGGGGCCTCAGTGCTGAATTCCCATGGTTTTTCATTGGATGTTATCTGTCCACCCTGCATGTTAATGAATAGGTCATAAAAAGTAATTAATACACTCTGTTTCTGTTCTGTTAAATATTTTAACCAGTAAGTCAAGTATGAAATGTCTTTTCAGTGAAGATATTTTACCTATTTTTAAAGGTAAACTTAATACGAAGTGTTGCCACAAGACCTAACTGTAGAACAAAACAAACAAAAGAATAGTAAAGCTGATTATTTGAATGCCTCTTTTTTCCTTTTTACAATTTTAACAGTGTTGATGGAGGTGCAGTGGGTGAACCGATTAAGTTTGGGCAAAACTTTGGTCTTGGGACAACAGGAGGGTTTTCTAACCAAATGGTAAGGCAATAAAGTTGCAAATGGCAATAGTAGCATATACTGATAGTGTGCATTTAATTACTATATACATATATAGAAAGCTGTAGAGTGGTTCAACACCTTAGCTCTACAGAACAGATTCAAGATCATATGTCGATCAACATAAGCAATACCTATTTAGAAAGTTTATGCAACTTGCCTGAGATCAGGCGTGCAGGCCAAGGGGGCTGTCAGCCAGAATGACTAGATAAAGGGGATTTTAAAACAGAAAAGAAAAAAGGAGATTAAAATTAGCTTGTGAATAATGAAAGAATTCATCATTAGAGGGAGATTGTTTTTTAACTTTTTCTTTAAATAAATCCAAAATGAGAAGATTTCATTTCTTATGAAGATAAATCTATAGTAGGTATATGAAGTAACATACTATTCTATCATTCTGAGGGAGCAGATTTCTATTAAATGTTAATGTTTCCCTCTGCAAGTTAGAAGCAAATAAGACATGTTACATGTTACAAATGCACTCAAAATAAATCACCACAACTTTGAAAAAATTTTCCCTCTCAACAACTACTTTGGTGAGGGAGAATCTTTGGAATGTAAATTCAATTTTAAATTAGTATTCACCAGTCTGCATATAGAATAGCTACTTAATGAGTTTATCAACAATATAGAATCCATGTTATGGGTTTTGTATGTGTAGATTTAGTTTGGCAGACTGATTTTTCAGGAGCCAAGAGGAATTTTTTTGTGTTGAAAAATATTTTTAAAAATTACATATCTTTTTCTTTTGTATTTATACTGTCCATAATATATATTTTTATTTACAGTTATATCTAGGAAGTGACCATAAATCATTTATAAGATCTGCTAAAAAATCTTACCTTCAGCAAGTATTTTTGACAGATGAGCTTTCCTATTTGACTTGCTGGCAAGCTATCTTCTTGGATCCACAGCTGCGTCTTGAATATGAAGGATTTCCAGTTCCTGTAAGAAATTAAAACTGTAGAAAATGTTATGAAGATTTAATTGAAACAGTAGATGAAGTACTTAGAGAAAAGGTTGTGTCCATTTTATTCACATATTTTCCTTATGTAAGTTCTGACCTGTAATTTTAGAAAGGGGGAGAGGGAAGGAACAATCTCTTTAACCAGGGAATCTGCATATATAACTATTAGGTTCTGGTGTTCATTTTGAGGTTGACTTGCTCAGTTTTTCTCATCAGAATTTTTTAAAGGTTGACATTATCACGTTGTGAGGATGCAGTACTTGGAATCTGCTTTTCAGGACTTCTGAGCACTAAATTCCATTTCCAATATTAGGAGCTGTGATTAAGAACTCCTGTACATTAAATTTAAAAAGCATTAAAAAAAACCCCAAGGCATATAGATAAGTGGATGCTTTACCAAATGTGGTTTTGTGCTGGTTTTAGCTGGGATAGAGTTAATTTTCTTCATAGTAGCTAGTATGGGGCTGTTTTGGATTTGTGCTGAAAACAGTGTTGATAACACAGGGATGTTTTAGTTGTTGCTGAGCAGTGCTCACACAGAGTCAAGGCCTTTTCTGCTTCTCACCCCACCCCACCAGCCAGTAGAGTAGGCTGGGGGTGCACAAGAAGCTGGGAGGGGACACGGCTGGGACAGCTGACCCCAACTGACCAAAGGGATGTTCCATACCATACGGCGTTGTGCTCAGCATCTAAGGCTGGGGGAAGAAGGAAGGGGGGGGACGTTCGGAGTGATGGCGTTTGTCTTCCCAAGTAACTGTTACACATGATGGAGCCNTTTTTTTTTTACTTGCCGAGGCCTTTTCCTGCTAGATCTTGGTCTGGTGGGTACTCCTGCGAGGGCACAAATTCGAGGGGCTTGCTCCTGCCTGCCAGTGTGCCATTCGCACTACCCGCACGGCGCTGGGCATGCCCAAGGAGCGGCAACCGGCCGCTCTGTACGGGTGTTAACATTTATTGCCCTTTNGTTTTCTCACTTTTACTGTTCCAATTCTCTCCCCCAACCCACTGGGAGGAAGTGAGCGAGTGGCTGTGTGATGCTTAGTTGCTGGCTGCGGTTAATCCACGACAGGTTTTTAACCTTTTGTAAATACATTAAGCAGATGCAGTATTTTCCTGTTCCACATAACTGCTAGGCTTCCTGAAGTGCTGGGTGTATAGCAAAATATCACAAATATAAACTGTTCCTGTACAGCCTTGAACTGTGACTCATTTACATGAATCAGCTCATGAATAAACACAGTCAAAATTATGTAATTGTCAAAGACAACATTCTTTATTCACAGTACTGGTAAATGGAGGTGACTAAAAGTTAATTCTGTTACACAAAAAAAATTACAAATTGGTCAAAAATAAAGGTCCATTTCTAGGCTGTGTCTCCAAACCATCTGGATCTCTCATATGGCAAGTATCAGTTGTAAGTGGAATTACCCTGATGGCACAGGCCACTGGAATGACTCTCTACTATTTGCTTGATTTTTTTTTTTTGAAGTGCCCAGCACAAGGGAGTGGAATGGAATGTATTGGACAGGAGAATGTGTCTGACCTGAGGGCTAAGCATTTGACTGGTCTGAGCTGTTAAGACAGTTGTGTTGAGAACTGATAGGGTGCAAAATATCTCACTATCAATGTACAGCAGTCTCAGAGTGATACAGAGCAATGTGGGCTTACATTAAGCAGTAAAGAAAAGCATTTAATTTGAATAAGAATAGTTAAAATTAGTGTAAAATGTCTGTCAAGTGTCTTCCCTTGTTTTTTTTTTTCCAGGCAAACTCTAAAATGATTCTTACTCATTGCCATACTAATAGGAGCTTAGCTGTTCCAAGGAACTTTTGGACAAGGTAAGAGTAATTTATAACTGGCAGAGATGTGCATAGTGATGTGCCAACATCAAGAATTACTGTAAGAAGCAAGGTACTTGCTTTAGAAACACACTGAGGAGATGGAAAAGAATGCAGAATGCACATTCTCCTTTCCCTTATTTTATTTCTGGGCTGCAATGTGTGCCACTGTGATGCTGCAGACAATCAGCTCAGTCTTATTTGGTTTTTTTCTTTTTAATTCATATCAAATCATGCTTCTAGCCTTCTCTAGTTTCTTGGTGGTTCTCCCTTTGAACAGCTTGAGCAATTACAGTTGGGGTTTAAGAAAAAAAAAGATATACTAAGAAGTGTAAGGATTAAGAGAACTAAATAAAAACACACTGCATAAAACTGTATATTGCTTATGTCCATATGAATCAATCTCTCAACAAATTGAAGTTAATCCAACAATTCAAGTTAATATGCATGCATTAAATTAATATTGATTAAGCATTGTTAAGGAGTATACCAATTGTTTCCGATTAAATTGTGAGCAAGATCTGACTGAGGATTTGTATCAGGTTTTTGAGGATGAAACAAGGTCTGAAAGTTTGAGGCTGAAACAGTTATTCAGTAGCCAGAGTCTTCCTCAGTCAGAGAGAAATGGAGAGGTGAATGGTGATGAGAACCTAACCAGCTTGTACATACTGAGTCGGTGTATCAGTGCTGTATACTGATGGGGCTGCTTTAGCACTGAATCTAGAAAGATGGCATTTTCCTTTGATTTCAAATTCCTAAATTATTCATAGGAAACAAAGTAGGCCATTGTGTTTCTTGTAAGGGTCTGATATTGGAAAGTGCATGGTGATATTTCCGAATAAGCCAAGAGAAACATGAGAAAACCTTGAACAATTTACAGATAATGCAGATTTGCTGAATTTGTGTATATATTAATTCCCCCTTTGCTTTGACTTTGCAGGTCTTATTTTGGAAAAGAATATGAAGTAATTTGTCACACTTATCTGGACTCCCATAGAGCTGAAGAAGATAAGAATTACTGGGTAATAGTTACAGGAAATCCCAGTGATGAGGATGTTACAATGATTGATAGACCCAACCCTCACCCAGGCGGGATCAGAAAGAATGAGTTTCATGAAGAGACATAGAATATAAAAATCCCAGACTACAGCTGACAGAGATTGAGATTCTGATTCTTGGTTTTTCTGTTCAAATTTTAGTTTTAGAGATGTTTGTTTTAAAAATGGAAATGAAAGTCTACCATTAGTAATATTGCATAATCTCATTAACCGATCAGGGGATTCAGTGGGGAAAAACTAGTAAAATTTGATGAACCATGCACAACATAAAACATTTATGAATCAGGAACGGTTCCTTTTCCCATTTTCACATTTGCTGATGGCAAAAGATGTCAGAATCCAGGATATCTAATATATTTTCACTACCTTGCTGGCCTTCAGAGTGTATTTAACCAATTCTTCCAAAACCAAACCAGTGTCACACTTTTTAAAAGGATAAGTGTACAGTTTCCAAAACACTGAAAAACCAAACTCATGCAAGCTATCATGGGATACTTTGATATCTAAAGTTCATCTGAAAGAAAGTTGGTTGTTGAGCTTGTTCCATGCTCTGTCTAGCACAATATTGCCAATTATTAAAAAAATCACAAGTGAGGTCTCTTTATCTCGAGATTGGCTTCAGATTTATGGGAATTAATTAAAAAAGGTATAAATTGAGTTTTTTACCTTTGTCCATGTATTCTAAACATTTAAATGCCAAACAATCAAGAACTTGAGCACAGTGATACAGACTAGACACTTCTGCAGCCTTATCCATGTGTCACCATGTTCCATCTGCCTCCTACCCTCAGAATTTTTCAATCCATAATCATTTCTACCAGGTTTGACAGCAAGGTAAAATTGTCAAAGAAAATTAAGCCCCCACAAGTTTCATGAAAATAAATGCCAAAGAAGAAAAAGAATAAGAGACACTGTAAGCTTATCCAATAAGAAAAAGATTGTAGTCTATGTTCATACCTAATTAGACACCAGAGAATCCACATGAAAAAAATGGCCCAAGAATGGTAAAAATTTCAGCTGGAACTCACATTTTCCTATACAACAAAATCAACCAAGCATGAGATGCAAAGACATGGAAAACAGATGTCATTACTTCATAGAGTTACCTGTCTTTATATGGAAGTTGAAACAGCACCACAGAGAATCTTCTTAATGTATGACATTCCATTATATCCATTTAGTAAAGTTACAGGTATACATATTACATTTCTTACTGTACCACAAGAGTGGGCTCTTTCTGCACAAAGTAAGTGAATTTCTGAGTAAAATACTACATAAATGTCCATTCTCAAAAAGGATTCCAAAGACCTTCAATGTTCATAAAGGTCAAAACAAAACCACTAAACTTTCACAGAAGGGGCTGATCCAAACATGTTATGTCTTCAAGCTCTATCTGTTTGAAACCCACTCGCAAGGCTTTAAAAGTTCTTGCCTTTATTCAATATAAATTAAATTAGCAGACTACAGAATAGGCTAACTAGCACTTGGCATACAGGGTCTCAGAGCAGGAGACAGATTATGGTTCTGTGACATGCAGGTTTGCTTTGGCGGAGCGTGTCACAGAGGAATGGGATTTGAGGAATGAGAGTTTTTGAACCACACTCCTCATGTGCAAACCTTCACAGGTCTGTAATAAATGGTGTATTAACAGTAATTATCTTTAGGAACTTTTTCTTTCACTTTGTATGTAAAGCTATGAAACCTGATGTGTGGCAAATGATGCATGTTTTTATAGAGGCACTGTTATTACTCCAACTTAAAAAGATTAGAATTCTGCACGTTTTCACAAAGCTTCGTGTGAACTCACACAGGAATGAGAACTGTGTGGGCAGAGTGCCTTGGCCAGCTAACGTTATGGATAGGAGTCTTTGTTGTGAGTGTGGGTGCATTTGTGTGGGAAAGAAGCAACACAGGCTGTACAAAAACAAGTTTTGTAAAGTCTTAGAGGAAAACCAAAGAGAGAAACAGATACAGAAATGAGTACAGACATAGGTAATGTTGGAATTAGGTGCTGATTAAAAGTGGCTTGGAGACTCTTGTGTGTGTTTTGATCAGTCTGTGCTCATGGGAAAGGACTTCCCCAGCTGTTGGAAAATAAACAGGATTGAATCAGCAATTCCCGATTCCATTATCAGTTTTTCTTCTTACCTAATACAGTTTTAAACCCACAGATTTGCGCATAGCTTCTTATATCATATAACACATATTTATAATTCAGCTGATTTGTGATATTGAATACAGATATTTATCTGTTACCTAGTTTTTCTTTTAAAAACTTTTTACACTTCTTAATATTGTCCACATGATGGCACCACATTTTTCTAAACAGCACAATTATTGCTACATATGTAAACCAACCTGAAATGTTTAAGTCCAAATGAGTCCCTGATACAATGTCACAAGAGCTAACCAAGTTAAAGCAGGCTTCAGTTCTGGGCTAGGAGATGTCATTAATGTCTTAATCATGTTTTTGGAAAATAAAGTTAAGCAACAAAGGTAGATAGAAGAACGTAGAACATTGTGTATTGTATACAATCAACTTCTTAAAGCTAGTTGGGATATTAATTAATTTGTAACCAAAACATACTTAGAGGAAATTATCTTTAGGAGCTTTTTCTTTCACTTTCTATGTAAAGATATGAAACCTGATGTGTAACAACCAATGCATGTTTTATAGGGGCACCGTTAGTACTTACTCCAACTTATAGAGATTAAAATTCTGCACATTTTCACAATAGATTGACATAATTCTGCTTTGATTTTGTAGGTATTAAACTAGAAAAACTGAGGCTCTGTAGAATGCGGTGCAGTGTTTCTAATTTGGCCACTGTGGGCATTTATTGATAAACACAGGATTTAATATAAAGAATTATGGGATTGAATATTAGCGCAGAATCTGAACAATCCTGCAACTGCCAGTTGGAGACACAATGTGGTCTAGTGGATAGGGTAATGGAGATGTGAACCATGCTCCAGACCTGACCATTGTATAGCTAAGGGCAGGCACTGTATTTTGCTTGTCCTAGTATTGCATATCATGAAATATAGACAGTGATGCTTGCCTCGTTTGCAAAGCACTTTGACATATACCAATGGAAAGCAAAATCATGTATTAAGAAAGCTTTTAATGCTTCTTCCAAATTAGACTCAATACAGATAGCTCTACAAAGTACATTGTGGGAAGATAAAAGTCACTTCGCCTCCATCCCAGGCAGCTCAAAAGCTGTTAGCATGAAGCTGATCCTGAGCTATTAGTCCTTGCTGAGGGACAGGGTGAATTAGTTCAGATTTAGTGCTGTGCTAATATAGCTTTTCATAGGCCTGAGGCACAGGAGAATGTGCACATCTTTTGCTGTGCAGATACATGTTAGCAGCACAAGATTGAAATAAAGAAGAGGTACAGAGAATTCAAAGTCAGCAAAAAAAAGCATCATCCTCCTAATAAACTCACACATTGGTAACACTGGAAAATGAAAATCCAGTTTTAAATCTGCCTTCTCACTTTCCCTCTCTTTTGCATGCTTCCCCAACTCATATTTCACATCACATCGCTTCTCCTCTGCCATGTCATCTAGCCCAAACTTACTGATTTGCCGTGGATATAAAGTGCTCTTCTAGCACTCAGCTCAAGTCCCTGGCCCCTCACCCTAACCACATCAGTATCTTCAGAGGCTGCTTTTCCTTTCAGTGATTGTCATGAAGTATTGTTTTAGTTCAGACAGCTGATCAGAGGAGGCGGCCATATGCAGGTTTAGTAACTGGATAAAACATCTGAGGGGAAAAAAAAAAAGCAAAAAAAAAGCACAGAGAATATTACAATAAGACATTCCACACAGCAGTGGAAGAAAATATCCAAGCACTGGAAAATTTTGTGGAGTTGGCAGGTAAGAGGGTGATTTTGATAACATCTGTGCCCACTCACCCTAATTAATATGGCATGTCTGTTGTAATTTGGAGGGGAGGGAGGATTGTTCTTTTAAAACCATAGTTGTTGCTTTAGAAACACTTAAGACTTTTTAATGCATGAAAACTAAACTAAGGGGGACACAAAATAAAAATACAGATGTGAAATGCGAAATACATTAAATACAAGTGGCAATTAGGAAATGTCCACATCATTTTGTCAGCTACACCTCTCTTCAAATTCCTTTCTGTTTTAGGCTTTGCCCCAGGCCTTTCCTCCATTCTCTACCTGACCTGCCTTATTTTCCTGCCTATATACAGTACAGAGAGGGGCAAGCCTTAGTTTGCTAGCTCCCCTCTTCATGCTCGTTTGACTTCATTCTGGAAGCCGTAAAAGGGAATCTAATCCTCAATACTGCATTCCCCTGGGTAAGAGGAGGAGTGGAAAGACCTGACACCTTGCTGGATGCGTGCTATTTCAGCAGGGTTATGAGCAGCCGTAATAATGTCGACTACATGATTTGCATGATAGGTTAGCATTACTTATAATGAAAGGGACAACCTGCCATAAAGACCAAGGGAGACCCGTCCATTTTGGTTTGTTTGGTTTTGGGTTTGTCAACACTGTGTATGGAGGGTATGTAATGAAACAATTGACACTTTTCTTCATTTTTTTTCACTGGTGGTCTTGTACAAGGCAATGTCTTTTATGCAAGAGGACGGAATCATCAGTACTGCACTAGAAAGCATTGCTACGACAGAGTCACTTAGCTTTCTCTCAAGAAGGTTCTATATATTTTTGCAAGGAGGACTCAAAGCACAGTAGAATAGGCACAAACATTAAAAAAATGCCTGATGATGTTAATACCCGCATTCGATGATGAAATTAATTCATACACATGCATCTCTGCTGTATATTTATATGAGAAGCTCAGAGAGCTAATTTCCCAACATCTGTTAAATGCTGCTTCGTACAGTACGTCAAAACAAAAATAAACAGACCATCCAGTTACAGGCCAGATAGCATATATGTTTCTATAATGCTGGTCTTGTTTTAATTACAGGCTCCTTGGGGC
The DNA here is from genome assembly GCA_013389945.1 of Fregata magnificens. Lineage (NCBI taxonomy): Eukaryota > Metazoa > Chordata > Aves > Suliformes > Fregatidae > Fregata > Fregata magnificens. The sequence goes on along the minus strand of WAAD01026565.1, from coordinate 22,002 downwards.
AGGGACCATATCTTCATCTTTTTTTCCAAATATGAACAACTGCAGCAGAGAAGTTCAGTAAGTAATAGCATAAAGCTGTAATTAAAAGTGGTTGTAAGANTATGGCATACTAGTTAAAAATACCTAACCAACTGTTAGCGTAAGTCCCATTTGCAAAAGTGACACTGGTCCTGAGAAATTGAAGAGCTGTTTCTGCAGCTTATTCAGGTTAAACCTGTTAGAAATTAGATTGTACATACNCCAGCGCTAAATAGTAAACTCTCAGTGTGGGGTATGAAGATGCAGCTGCCCAAGTAATTCTGACAGTAATAAGAGTTGCTAGGAGAAGAGCCCACAAACCACGCTGCTGTCCCTGTGGGTCTGACAAACCCACAGAGGTAAAAGAATGATACATGGCAATATTTATTTTTATATATATATTTAGTTTTTTAATTATATGGCATACTAGTTAAA
>WAAD01026565.1:10032-21349 GCA_013389945.1 Fregata magnificens | reverse complement strand
ACTAAGAAAATCACTTCAAAAAATGGCATTTAGCTGTTTCTGAAAATGTTACCTGTAGAATTTACAAAAATGTTAAATCCCTAGGCAAAATGAAAGCAAGAAACTAGTGAATAAGCAAAGCACTGAATTAAAGTATGAGTTATCTTTCCTTTATGGGCAAGACCTCTTAAAACTCCTAAAATACTAATTAGCATGGATTATTGTTATCAGGTTGCTAAAAGATTAAACATAGCACTTTGTGAAATCCACATCAGACAGCAATTTCTATCCTTCCTCCCTGGATTCCTACCAATCCTCTTGCTTGGCTTTCCGTCTCTTCAATNGCTTTTCCGGTCTTTTTGCTGACCATTTTGGCAGCATTAGTTTAGCCAGAACACCCAAGATGTATTATAGTCTCGCAAATAACCAGTGAATTTAACTGACCATGAAAACAGGCATAAGTTTTGCCATATAAATATACATATATATGTATGTATATACATATATATAGAAATACAAATGAATTGGCACTATATACACGTACACACACTAGGTACTTTAATGCTGACACAGAAATAACCTGTAGTTCAGCGTATGTAGGAGAACAATCTTTCCTCATCTAAAAATATTAATTGGTTTCTTTTGAAACTACCTAAACTAATTAGTTCTTTCAGTGTAATCTTAAGTGGTTGGGGACATATTCAGGTCTGATTATAAATGGCTCCAAGGCATCACATGGTAATCCAGAATAAAACTCTAGCTACACTTACTGCTTCACCATGCCCCCTTTTTTCTTATTCATCATCATTCCCCTTTCTGCTTGCTGCACAATTGTGTCCTCAAATCCAGCTGACCTCAGGTTCTACTCACAGTCTCACAGAGAAACTAAAAAGTTGTCTAGAGATGGGCTAACTTACAAGCTGGCTCTTTGTTCCTCCTAAGCCAGTCAGTGTGATAATTCTTTCTAGAACACGTTGAGTAGAGGACCTAGGTCACTCTACTGTATGGTCTATAATTCATAATTATAACAAAAGCAACTTTTAACCTTGGTGGTGTAAGTTCTGTGATAAAGTCCTAATTTATTTTACTGTGTTTTCTGAATTTGCTGCCAAAAGGGCAGTTGAAATTTACTCTTAAAAAAATCTTTCTTATTGAAACACCAGCTTTGGATCAAACCAGGAGTTCTGGCAGAAGTCACCATATTGTGCAGAAATATTTATGACCAATAAAACATTTTTAGACCTTAAATCAAACAAATGTTAATAATTTGAGCAGGTTGCTGTGGTATTGGTAAAACGTTTTTTGGGAGTCCCAAGCAGGCATAGTTGAATCCATCAGCATTCAAACTCTTTAACAGAATGGGCAGCTTGAAAGGTAACTAAAGAGTGCCTCCTGCCTTATTGCCTAGAGAGGGGAAGCCAACCAGGACAAAGGAAAAGGTCTGAGTATGAAACTGCAAACCTTATAGACTTAGTGCAGTTGACTCTGGCCTAGCAAGTTCTTGAAGAAAGTGGTCAGCTATGGTAAGCACTGAGACAAGCATCAGAGGAAGAGGCAGTCACCCAGTGATTAGGTGGTCACATCGCTGCATGGCATTACAAGTTAATGCTTATCTCTATTGTGAAGTAAAATGTATAATTACATAATTACAAAAATGGGGGGTGGACTAATTTCTTATGTACGTAGTAAACTGATGCAGCTCAGGTGAGGGGCAATAACTAACTCTATCTTTTGTTTTTATGGCACCATTGTAGATTGGTGATCATAGTGGGTAGAGGTAAAGAGCAAAGAGACCACCCAGGCCAAAAATGCCCTATGTTTGAGCTTTGTATCTCCGTTCACTGTTTCAAACAAAGACAAAACTCCTCCCATTTCCCTAGCTAATACAGATAAAGGTAATGATAATTCTGCACTTTGTCATACATGTATCATGGACCTTTTCATCCCTCCCTGTGCATCAACATTCCTCCTTGTTAAAAGGGCATAATTCTTTCCTGAAGGAAGATAGTAAGAAGTATTTTGTGGATGTTTATTAGGTGCTCATAATAACAACACAGAAATATTACTGTCTTGGCATTCTAAAATTTACCATAAAATTTGTCTCTATATATTTGGTCTCAAATGGCACCAAATTTCACAGGTTGAATTAATTGTATTATCACTTTTGATTAAGTTATCAATTTATCCAGACGAAAATTCTCTGGATTTATTCTCTTTTCCCCACATTCTTTTTTCATACACAAATGACAATTTGTTTAAAAAGGATCCATGTAGCTATCTCAACAACTACAATGTATGACCTTTGATACAACATAGCTTAGTGTTCTTACTGCTCATTGAAAATTTTGATGCTTCCAGAAGTACTTGTAATTCAACATTTTCCTCTGTCCCATGCTAGTTAATATCTAACTATATATCAACTGATTGTGCCATGTTAGGCGGTTGTGGAATTTTGTCCTTAAGTGCTAACTGATTTGAAACAGTATCACACTTTGGGACTAGTGAATGGTTTCTGCTGAACACTGGGCTCTATACAGCATTCAGAAACACCAACACAAATTCCTGCTTCCTATGAAATTAGCTTAACAAGGATTTGGGGAGTAACCATTTGCACCATATGGTTGACGTGTGCAACCTTTTCATCTAAGCAATTAATTCTGAGAACAGAATGTTCATTCATCACAGAAAGAATTGAGGCAAAGTCGATTTATACCACGTATTTGGCCTGTTACCCGACACAACCATTAGCTGTTTGGTTTTAGAAGTGAAGCGTTACCTATAAGCCAACAAGTGGTGAAGGTTTTTTGGTCAGCCCATGTAACCTATAGCAATTTTAGGTTTTCTGCAGTAGCGCAAGGTTCATATTGGAAAGAAAGATGTTGTCGGAATTGGTATAAATGCACAATGATTTTTCAAACATACTTAAAGCTATTCCACGAAAGAGAACTTTTAACATACTGGGGTAGGGCAGCAATTTTTTCAAATGAACAGTGTAATTAAGTGAGCACAATCCTCCTGTGTAACTGTCATGAAGACAGTATTCATCACCTAGAGTTCTTGTGCCTGCAGCATAACAGCATTGTTGGCTAAGATAGGCTTCCTGAGGGTGGGACAATGAAGTTGAAACTGAACTGACAGGCAATGAAAGGAGTTCTTAAAGAGTTTGGAAAACACATCCATGAAAACAAAATTACAGAGAAAAAGAACACAAACTAAAGCCGTTCAAAATATATTTAAACTTGCAGAGCTATCTGTCCCTGGGGAGAACCCAATATTATAGTAAGCTTCTGCAGGTGAACGTAGGTTATTTTTCCCACAGAGCTAAACAATTACCATCTTTACAATTTAGTAGTGAAATATAGCCATAGTTATATTCTTTGACAACAGTCTATGAAGTTTTGTGTTGATACTTTTCTACCTTGTTGATCAAAGTTAAAAATGTTTGCTTGAAAGAGCATTTTAAAGTTAAAAAAGAAAATCTTTGCCACAGTTAAAAGCAGTTTGCCTCATATAGTTCCTGTTACTGCAAAAAGATTCTGGTATGATAAAACCACTGGTTATGGAATAAAAAGTGTTTCAGGTTTACTTGTCAAAATTCATTAATCTATATAACGTGTGCATGTTGAGTACAATCAGGGCAACACCTAATAAGTTATAATTAATAGCTTCACTTACATAAAGAAAATAAACCATTAGTGAGGTGAATCTATTTTACCTGATTTTGCCAATTACTACATTACACTCTTCCAATCCAGACGAACATTAATGCAAAATATGAATGGCTGGGCAGGCTTTTGAAAAAAGAACTAAACAGAAACATAGCTCCCAAAATTGGTTGTGAGAGTATTAACTGTTGAAATGAGATTAGCCACTATGCCCAAAACAGTACATTGTTGCTGTGATAAATTGCATAGAGCAGAATAAACATTCCAGGAAGTTCTAATTACCTTAATGATGAACTTTCATTTAACCATATTTCTGATTGAAATGCAGCTGCCTTCACATCCCAGTCCTCTGAATTCTGTCTCATGAAGGTATGTACACAGACAGCAAAGAAATAGCATTGCAACAATCTGCTGGAAGAAAATAAAACCAATTCTTTAGTCTTTTACTGCAAAACACACTCCTCAGACTTATAATTGTTTTCTGAACTCTTCCCACCTTGTTAACATCTGCGCTAAAAAGAGTGGATGCCAGACTTAGACATAGAGTGACTCATTTAATGCTTTATTCAGTAGTAAGGATGCTGTTCCTCCTTGACGCTTTTTGGCACATGCATCCATTTTCAAGGCTGCATCCAAGGCCGCAGTGAGGGTGGGTGGCCTGGGGCTAGCTGGAGAAGGGGTTGCATCCTCCAAACCCCCTCCTATTCTCATTTCTCTTTGCTTGAGCAGTCTGAGACCAGCACAAGCTGTTCCCCCAGAGTCAAGGAAGCAGGGAGGGGAAGATGGAGGAATGAGATTGGATGCACAAAAGAACATGCTTGGGCTCAGCAGTTAGGCTGGGAACACCTGGGAGCTGCTTTACTGAATTCAGCTGTTAGTGAATTACTCCACACTGCTCCTGGGAGATTGAAAGGAGCTCTTGTGCATCGAGATTATGATTTTCTCTCTCCTGCCTTTCTGCTGCTCTAGGTAAATGTTAGCTTTGCCTATAGGTACTCTGGCTGTACTTGTCCATACAGAGTTTTAACAGCCAATTGCCCTTAAGTTCTTTAATAAAGACATTAGAATAATGGATAAAAGTATAATTTTAGAGGTATAACCTAGCTGTATATTTTAAATGGCATAAGGTGTTTAAGGGTAAAGAATAGCTGAGGACTAAGAAAAATATTATAACTCAGAAAGTAGTAAAGATTGAATAAAAAATACAAGTTAATGGTTATTTTCAGCTGGGAAGGATATTAACAAGGGGAAATCCCAAGACCTACACCAAAACTGAGGTTAATTTAATATATTTACTACCCATCTGGAAAGCAAGCATGCAATAGCAGAGACCGCATAATTGGGAAATTACGCATGATTGTTTAGAAAAGCCACAATTTTAAAAAAACCAACAAAACAATCAACCCTAAATGAAGGGACTGGACAAGATGGCAGCTGAAATTTAGTGTAGGTAAGTGTCAGGTAAGGTGTATTGAAAGGAACAATTTGAAATATTCACATACACTGATGGTTTGCAAAAATCATTCAAGAAAAAGATCTAGACATTACTGTGGACAGCTCAATGGAAACTTCTACTCAGTGCACAGTAGTGGTCAAAAAAGGAAATAAGGTGTCAAGCTATATTAAAGATAGATTGGAGAATAACACTGGAAATAATAACAATACCATCAAATACATCAATAAAGTATTCTTCATTTTAAGATTAGCTTATTTTGCTTTCATTATCTGAAAAGAAATAGGAGTCACCTGGAAACGGCAATTAAAAGGGATTTAGGGGCATAGATAAACTTCTATAAAGTGAAAGATTTTTAAAGGGTGTCAGAATTGTGACATCCTTCAAATGAAGGTTTTGTTTCTCCAAACAACTTCTCTGCTCCTCAGTTCACCAGTTTGTAAACAAGGATAGTGGGAGCCACTGACCTTTGTCATATCTACTGAGATGAATGGATGAAAAGTGGCATACAGACTGTGGATGAGCTTCTTTCGAGCACAAGGCCTGAATGTCATTTCCCTGCTGCTCCAGAGAAAAAGAGAAAGGGTCAGTTCCTCACCAAACCTCTCCTCTGCTCTCCCCTGAGCCCAGTCTGCAGGGCCCAAGCCAGCACCACCTCTTATCCAGCTTAGGCTCAGCTGATGCCTATACCTACCACCTTCTATTCAATCTTTACCCACTTCCTCAAATCCAGCCTAGCACCCTAACTTGAGACCTTTCCTCCTCTAATCTGTTCCTTCCCCTCATGCCCTGCACTTACATATCTGAACAACCCTCCGCTGCTTCCACAGTCTCACACCAGTTACGCCACTGCTCCCCACATGGCTTTTTAGCCCACTTTCCCCTCACAACAGGCACAGCTCACCAGCTTAGTTCCTTCAGTGTCTGCTGTCAGGATTATCAGTGCTGTTGGACATCCATTAATTTACCTCCCCTACAGCACCTACACAGCAGGCCACTTCCCCATGTTCTGCAGACCACTGATAGAAGTGCATGATGCTGTTGACATTATCAATTACTATTCATGGTAACTGAGAAAACCTAAAATCAGAGGTTAATTTACAGCAGAGGAATAGCGCCCGCACACCACCCAGCATACAGATATAGCATGCCTCAGTGCATATATTGCTTAGGTATTAATTAAGGCAGGAGGTTTCTCTCCTAATTACTTGATATGCCAGGTTGAAAGCTGTCCTGTGGATTATGGACAATGATATACACCAACCTCTGTGGTTCCTAGGGGAGAGTGCTTGCTATAAATAGATGTCAGATTTGTAAACTTAACATTGTTTAGTCTGAGGATAAGTGAGGAAAATGGGAAACTCATTTGCCCAGCAGTGGGATGCTGTGGAGTGTCGTTTTCTGCTGAGGATTTTTATTTTTATTACTAAACTCTTAAGAGCCTAGACATGTCACAAGGCCCTTTTGCTCTTCTGGGCTGTGAAACCAGGAGGGGAAAATATGAACTGATGCAGTTTTATATAACTTATATAAATGTGTTTAGCATTTTCTGTGACAGTGAATGCAGTCAGAAAATTTAACTGTTTCCTTTGTGAACTTTATTTTGCTTGTCTGGAAGTTTGCTCTGTTCCAGCAGAACTGGCAGTAGTCTTGTCCAGAGCAGGGGCAGGACAGTTTCCCACATAAGCAAAATAAATTCTAACTACAATAAAATGGGGAGGAAAAAAGAAAAATTAAAGTTATGCTGTGAAATGGCATTATTACCTCTCTAACAGGAAGCATATGGAATAGTAGCATGCACATAGGTCTGAGAGCCAGGAATAAGTCAGTGCTAGTCTAGACGTGCTGATTCCAGCTGTGGTCCTGAAACAAGCTGTTAGGGTTAGAATTTGATTAAGTCTAATACCCATCTGGAGAGGATGATGAATGATGGCAGAATAATACTGTCCCATCAGAGTTGTGCTAGACAGACTTATATTATGGCTGGGATGCAGGCAGGAGAACAAGGGCTGTCCATTGTAATCCCCTCTTTCTGACAGTGATTGGATCCACAGCCAGTATCAGAAATCGGGGTGGTACATCCTATGGAATAGTGACTTATCATGTAGCTCTGTTCTCTCCAGTACAGAAAAAGGAGCAGAGGAAATGTCTTTACGCAGTCCTGTTTTCCACTTCTTAGTATGGCACTCACTCATGATTTCTCTTATGTTTTCTCCACTGCAGCTATAACATTTAATTAACTAATATTTATAAACACCCAGAAGATGGAAAGCCTACATATTATCTATCTAGGGTAATTACCTCACAGAAAGACATAAATAAACGTTGACCAATGATGTAATTTCAGAGAGCAAAGCACTAGTAGTGTCTTACAAACCTTCACAAAAATACCTCCTCCCTCCTCCTGCCTCCACTCACTTCCCCAAAACAGTGAATCCCTCTCAAGTGATCTGATATGAATAACATTTGCACCTCCTTTACTATTATCTTATTTTCACACAGCAAAAGGATCCTAGTTTGTGTCTGTTTGCTTTAGCTTGATTTCTGCCATTTTCAGACAAAACTCTTCCCTCCACTACACAGACTGTATTCACCAAAGAAAAACCTCCCAAATCCCTTGCAGACCTTATGAAAGGCGTTTTCACTCACTTGGGTTAAATGAGCACTGTGTGTTTTCTTTCTTTCTTTTTCTTTTTTTTTTTGGGGGGGTGGGGTGGGGAGTAAAAAGTAATAAATGAATCATTTCAACTTTGGGCAAGAAGCTTAGGTGTTGTATTTGTACCATGCAACTACATAAACACGGAACGAGCCAGTTAACCAATGAATTGCAGGAATGAGAAGCAATGAGATGATATAAAGCATTTTAACACATTTTCCATATATTAGCCCTTGGACTAGTTGTGTTTTGCTTTCTTACAACAGACACAAGTCAGTAAAAGTCCAAAAGGAAAGTCTGAGGTTTTACATTTCTGTTTGTGGTACAGGAAAAGGGTTACGATCTCAGTGGTTGATTCAGTGAAATAACATCTCTTTTATACACATCTGCCTAGCAAGTAGGGCGGTAGTTGGAAATACCCAATCTAAAGCATTAAAGATTTGCTGGCAAATAGCAAGGCATTTTCTGCAGAGGAAAAGTTGTTATACTGAGTAGTCACTTTGAATGCTTAGGAGTTACGGTCAAATATCCAAAGACTGTGGAGTTACACTGCATTTATTATTTTGTCAAGTATTTAACACACTGGGAATTGACTCTGCTGCATATTTCATATCCAAGAAGGCATGATAATAGTGGACTTACATAAGACGACACTTGGCAATGGTAAGTGATATTTTCATAGCAAATTATTTAGGTATCATACAGTCAGCTGTTTTTACATGTCAGTATGTATCATTTTCAACTGTTTTAATCTGAGAATTTAAAAGAGAATAGTAAACAGATAAGAGGTAAAACCAGAGGTGTTTCACAAACTATTTTTTTGTCTATCTGTTCACTGTCATTACTGTTTTGTTTTTAAATTCTATGAGAAATTTGAAGTAAATTATTGTTGTTCAATTATCAGCATTATGACTTAAAAGAGAGATGCTCTACATGGAATTACCTTAATTTAGGACACGTTTAGTTTGCTGTATAGTATTTCTCCTATTTCTCCTGAAACATATAAAAGCCAGCAGAGTGGACCAGAGACTTTTGTGGGTTCGTAGCTTTCTTCAGTTTTGAAGGCCTCTCTAAACCTGCAATATTATAAGAGGCAGAAAAGAAACAAAATCATAAATCAAATGATTCATTACTCAAAAGCATTTTAAATCTACAAAATCTCTCTCACTGGCAATTAATCTTCATAAATAGGAGAAATAAATTAATTTCAAAACCAGATGGAGAGGATATGGGATTTAATTTTTTTTTAGCTTTTGCTAAGTTCATTTTTTTCCAGAATTGTTTCTAACCCTTTTACTCATTTCAACTCTGCTGCGTAATTGCAGCATATACTCTTTAAATATTTCGCTTTTCTTCAAAGAAGCAATGCAGAAAAATGCCTTTCTCTGAGACAACTGCATAGGGGTAGTATTTAATCCTCTGAAAACACATACACATTTCCAAATCATTTTAAAATTAAACATTAATATGATTATCTACTGCAGTTTCAGAGCTTAGTTCCAAGCAAGACATCCAAATGCACTATTTACTTGAATCTCTGTATGAACTAGCCTGTACAGGAAATCAGTAAATTGCTCCAGAGTCTCAGCCTCAAAGGGGATACGTATTTGTTTAGTCATATACTATAAATAACATCTGTAGACTTGAAACCCTGCCAGCATTATTAATGCAGTGTTCACTTAATAGTACCTTTTATTATGAGCCTCATTAGTAACTGATTCATACAGCATGAGCCTACAGAAAAAACATACAGGCTAGTATAGCACACACATATTGATGACACATTATTCGTACTGCCAGTGTAACCTCATTTGTTATGGAGCTGGTACACTCCAAGCTGAGCACACACCTCCTGGCAAGGAGCCCCTTGGAAGACGCAGTCAGCACAGAGGCTTCTGGAGGACCCCTTGCTAGTCCTCTGCAGGGGGATTGCTGTCAGGGTGGAGGTGAGGCCAAAACACTCCCCTCTTCCCCCACTGTACCAGCCTGTGGCTGTGAACGGATGACATAAAGCTGTGGGGCTGTCAGATTGCTTCAGTTTATGCTGAAGGACTGACCCAGCAGATGATGGCCTCTTCATCACTTTTACAGCTCTTTGCTATTAAAGAGCACCAGTGATGTGATCTGTTGCTTTTATTTGCCTAGTGCTGTTATAACATATTTATGCTGTCTATATTACAGCATGACACATACTGTACACTGTAAAATAACTTGCATGCTTTATCATATGGAATAAACTTTATATGCGATAGATTCTCCATAATACGAGATGGGTTGGTGTAGGATATCATTACTTGACACCAGCAAATTCTTATTGTTTTCTAAGAGTAGTTGTTAATCATTTTGTTCTTTGTCCCATTAAAAAAAATACCATTTAGTTGTCTTATAGTACTTTTCATCACAGAAATCCCCACCCCACACATCCAAGAAAGAAGGTGGCAACCACAACCCATTTTCATTGATGAGGACAAGGATTCAGAAGTGAGGGAAAGTAAACCTGTCTAAGGCCAAAACAGCAGGTCACTATCAGAGCTGGAAGGAGATCTCCATAGTCAATACAGTGTTCTGTCAAAAAAAAAAAATGAGCTGGGGCAGATTGTTACTGCTTTATAGTCAGTGGTATGTATTAGATGTGGTTGGTAAGGTTCAGTTATAGGTAGAGTTTACACCTTTGCCCAAGATTAATGCTGAGCCTAAACTGATATTGTCAAGATCTTAACACTTTTTCTCTACCCATTTGAGGCATTTAGGGTCCTTTGTTTTAGCCAGAAATAGGAAAAAACCAACTTTACAACTCCTGTTCTTGTATGCAACCCCCAAAGGTCTGGGTATTCTTAACTCTTGAATGATTATTTGAGTCAAGTCATTTAAGATTGACTCCATGAATAAAAAGACAAAATATATAATGAGTTTAAAAGACGTTGAAGAAAAAGGAACAAACTAGAATGGAAATCCTGGGTTACGTTGGCGGTTGTATGGTTGTCTTGGAACCTTATTTTGGACAATTACTTGGGACTTAAATTCCAGAAGAGGCTGTTTCTTTTGGGAAATCCAAACTGAGACAAACGATACAGTATTATTTCTTCTGGAGAGATGATTAGATATTCTCTGGATCAAAAATGAGCATACATGAAGAAAGGACACTGGAAAATCATAGAATCATTAAGGTTGGAAAAGACCTCTAAGGTCATCAAGTCCAACCATCAACTAACACCACCATGACTCCTAAACTAGGCCCTGGAGTGCCACGTCTATACCTTTTTTGAACTCCTCCAGGGTTGACGACTCCACCACCTCTCTGGGCAGCCTGTTCCAATGCCTAACCACTCTTTCAGTAAAAAAATTCTTCCTGATGTCCAGTCTAAACCTCCCCTGATGCAACTTGAGGCCATTCCCTCTCGTCCTATCGCTAGTTTCTTGGGAGAAGAGTCCAGCACCCGCTTCCCTACAACCTCCCTTCAGGTAATTGTAGAGAGCGATAAGGTCTCCCCTCAGCCTCCTCTTCTCCAAGCTAAACAGCCCCAGTTCTCTCAGCCGCTCCTCATAAGACTTGTTTTCTAGACC
>WAAD01026564.1:12640-27959 GCA_013389945.1 Fregata magnificens | reverse complement strand
CATCTACCATCTTGGGCTAAGCTGGTAATTTAGATTAACTAAATGAAACTTCCAGGGTGAGAGGAAGGATACAATATAAGAAATTCCCTCACGCATCATATGGTGTCTAGAGCTTAGCTGATATATTATTAGAAAAACATAAACCAATATAAATCAATGCATGATCTACTGTAAACTACAATTCTTTTATTGCTGTTATCTACATTATATTTCAGAAACCCAAATTAAAATCTTATAAAATTATGGACCAGTCATAAAGTATAGTTATTTGCTAAAATATTTGCTGATGTGTCATATTTTAAATCTATCAATTATCTTTTGTAGACAGTATGCTAAATTTTTTTTGGTCTCAGAAAGAATAATGATGTTGTTACAGAATTAAAGAATTTTTCTATGATTTCTTGGAAGAAATCCAAATAAAAACTTGCAAATTTTTGTAAGCATATGACTGTAATGAGAGGGAATTTAAAACAGTAGTGCCATTTTATTTCCTTTCAAAATCTAATTTGTCACAGAACCTAGTGGTAATGGCTGGTAAAGTGAATAAGCAGAGGAAACATTTTTGAAAGTGTAAAGAAAACAAGTGAGTATTTTGGTAACAGTGCCAACACATACACACACAAAAAAATGTACTGTCAAGGCAGACAATATCTGAATTCAGTTGTTCATCTGTACTCTAATTTCAGCCTCATGACTTCCAATTAACAGTTCTCTCTCCTATGCTCCTTCCTTAAACTGTGAAGTACTTCTTAACTCTTTTGACATATGATATGGCATACACCTTAATACAATTTTTCTTAATATTTTACAAAAAAAGGTCACTTATAAGGAACTTATAGGAACATAGGAAATAAACCTGGAAGGTGTCATCACCATGAGAGAGCACTCCTAATACAGATGTGGGAAAGAAAGGAAAGGGAGAAAAGAGAGAAGGTGCATGTAAAATGCATGTGGAAATTAAAAGCATCTGTGAAAAAAATACTTGTTGTTTTTAGGGGATAAAGCACATGTTTTTCTTGTCTCCATCTAATAAAAATATATCTTTCATAAATTTACCGTGCTCTATCTAAAAATCTGTTTTGTGCTTTTCTGTTCTTTTTGGAAGGTGACTCTAACTCCATGCTGATTCACACCAGAAACTCTCTCCTAAGCTGTACCCCACACTTGTTCAGGGCCATTTTACACCAACGTTTATGCTGATACTATCATTAGGCTTACACAGCTCTTCTCCCACCACCCAGACAATGGCGTCTCCTAACATTTTGAGAAATGAGATCAAATCCACTTAGCTTGTTGAGCAACATTCATTTCCAAACCCCAAAAAGTTAATTAAAGACCTTAAGAGGTTGTCATTCACAGGCAAGGATAACACAACCTGCAGTTCAAACCTCTCTTCTCCTTAATATTTCAGAAAAACACTGTCTCTTTGAGAAAGACAAACATTATGAGACACATTTGTCTTTCACCAGCAATATTTATCCTTGAAGTGGATTTATCTGGTCTATTTTGATCCAAAGATTGCACCATGTTCTCAGCCAAAATCAATATAAACACCAGCCACAGTGCACAGACAGAGGGTTACATCCTTCAAACTTCTTTCATGTGGAAATAACATTTTAGTCAATAGGAGTACAGGACATAGCCTGAGATTTTCAGAAGCACTGTGCCCTGTCCCAGCTCTGCTCTCATCTGCAGCCAGTGATACAGCATGACTTGTGATATGATAACATCCTGAACTAGATATTCTTCACAATGACCGATTTCCTGCTTCCATGAACTTTGTTATGATGTACATCAAGACAACCTGTTTCTCAGTTTGCTTTTCCACTTGCCCTTTCCTAGCAATAATTCTTAAAGAGAAAGGATGAGGGCATTGTTTTGGGATATCTCTCCAAAAATGTAACTTGTGTTTCTGTAGGTTGCTATGTAAACAGTAGAAACAAACAGAACATATTCTCACGCGTGCCTTGTGCTTCCTGTACTCCTCTGTGATATATAATATGCTCTCATTAACACCTACAATGTAAGACGTGGTAAGGAGGCAGGTTTGAGGAAAATATACCTTGAGAATAATATTACTTTGAAAACTGGGACTTTGTTTCACTCTAAGTTCATAGACCCAAATCATGGCTGGAATATAGGATAGGTCCTATGACAGCACAGAAGATCAGTGCAAGGCTTTATCTTGACCCTCCATCTAAAGGGACATTTCATTTATAGTCTATAACACGGACATTCAGTTTCCAGAAATATGTTGTAATCTGCCAAAATCTGATTTTTTTTTTTATTTTACTGTTTTTTCTTTTTCACATATTGGGACACACGTTTCTATCTTGGTTGGACCAGAGATACAGTTGGCAGTGGGAAATTTACATAATCTTGGAATATATAGTGTTTTTTGTAGTATCCCAACGCCAGAAGTTAGTAAGAATGTATCAAAGATAATATCTTAAATCCTTAGGGATTAGGTGAAAGTTTGAAAATGTGACTTGAGGCTGAAAATACAGAAGGCTAATAAAGAACACTCAATGAACAATTTTTTCCTTGTCCTTTTTTTTTGCACTTTCAGTATTTTCTTTATCTTGACCAATGCTTTTTGAAGCCTTAGAGCTTGCAAACCCGCACAGCTTCACAGCATCACAAATGTTTTGGACATGGACTATGCATGATTAGTTATCACAACTTCAGCAAATATCAGGATATATACTTTTTATTTGTAAGCAAAATGTGAGCCTTTGTACTCTGAACAAAACTCAGCTATGAAGTGCAGCTTTGGTGATATTAAGTTTTGTTCCAGAAGAGTCCCAAGAGCTACCTCCACAACATATTGTGATCATAAGATTATTAGACCGGAGTAGAAATGTTGTGAATTATTTATTGCAATCATAATGATTCAATGTAGATGGTAGTTAGGAAGACTGCCAGATCACTTTATGATATTTTGGGCCATAACCTGTTCTATGCCACTTGTTCCTAGCACCTATGATTAAGACAGTGTCCTGAAAGCTGGAGGGTTCCAATTAAAGTATATTGCACTTCAGCAATCTTTGGTGGCATATATTCCTTTGAGGTTATTGCAAATTACAGCACTAATTTTACTGCAACCCTCAAGGCTGTCCAACCACACAAGCAATTTCCTGTTCTCTTCTCAGTTGCAGAAATAAACTGTTTCTTTGCATGTGAAAAGTGAGGGGGATTAAATCCTATTCCTCAGAACCACAACGGAAGAAACAAGACAGATGTTCATCTGCTGTAGAGCACTGGAATTTGGCAGTTACTTCAGGCAGTAAGGGAGGGTGACAGCTACAGGCTGCATTACTGGGAGGGATGATGCCATTGGCCAAGCTCTCCCAGAGTCTTTGGTGTGAATGCTTACATACACCTCTACAGTGTAATGTCTTACTGTATACTCACTGCACAGGGCTGCTGCTGCAAAAAAAGAGAACGTAGGATAGATAAATGTAACACACCAATGATTTTGTTTACTTAGCAAAGGTACACAGACATCACTACCATCAAAGTGAGACACATCTTGAAAATGGAAAGAAGTGCATGAAATGGAAAGAAATGAAATGGAAGAAATGAAAATGGAAAGAAATGCATGACTCCAACAATAATGCATAACCCTTTCATCTTGTGATGTGCCATAATATCACCTTCTCCACGTATTTCACTTGTATAAATAAATCAAACACCAAACAAATGAATTACAAACATACTTGAAATAACACGTTTACTACCCTAATGGCTTTTGAGCTGAAGAAATTTATTTTTTTCCTATACACTGAAGGACAGCAGTCTGATAATCAGGAGTGAGCACCTCAGCTCTAAGCTCCTGTTAAAGCTCCGATTTACCAGGTAATGAAAACATTAAATTCTGAGTAGCCAGAATGTGTAGATTTAATACATAAATCCTTTCCTTGTACCCTCTTCTTTCAGAGATGCAACTTGGGATCTAAAACAACTAAATAAGAAGATGTTAATTTTTATGGCTGCAAAAAGTGAAGGTCAGAATTGTGAGTGCTGCAGACATCAAGCCATCTGATCACTCCTTTTTATAAGCTGTTTCAGTGGCCAGAGAGAGAGCAGTAGTTCTATAACAAAAGAGAGTATTTATGGTCTAAACCCACAAACCTCCTGGTCAGCAAAAACTGGAAAGAAACTGTTAAGATTGAGATTTGTATAATTACTTTGTATTTTAGTTGACCAATTTGTATATTTGATCACATATGCTTTGTATATTTAATTGCAAAAATATGCCAGCAAAGAAGATCTGCACATATTTTGGTAGGTATAAAACGTGTTTATTCTGCTGCCATTGGACCGGAACCAGAGCTCATTACTCTCCGCTGTTGACAGAAGATTATTGAAACTGAGGTTCTCACTGTCCATCACTGACAATGAAAAGAACATTTCACGTTGAACTGTGTGGTGGGTTGACCCTGGCTGGATGCCAGGTGCCCACCAAAGCTGCTCTATCACTCCCCTTCCTCAGCTGGACATGAGAGAGAGAATAGAACAAAAGGCTCATGGCTCGAGATAAGGGAGGGAGAGATCATTCACCAATTACTGTTACGGGCAAAACAGACTCCACTTGGGGAAATTAGTTTAATTTATTACCAATCAAATAAGAGTAAGGTAATGAGAAAATAAAAACTACATCTTAAAACACCTTTGCCCCACCCCTCCCTTCTTCCCAGGCTTAACTTCACTCCTGATTTCTCTACCTCCTTCCCCCGCAGTGGTGCAGGGGGACAGGGAATGGGGGTTGCCGTCAGTTCATCACATGTTGTCTCCGCTGCTCCTTCCTCCTCAGGCGGAGGACTCCTCACACCCTTGCCCTGCTCCAACTTGGGGTCCCTTCCACAGGAGACAGTCCTCCATGAACTTCTCCAACATGGCTCCTTCCCACAGGCTACAGTTCTTCACAAACTGCTCCAGCATGGGTCCCTTCCATGGGGAGTAGTCCTTAAGGCACAAACTGCTCCAGTGTGAGTCCCTCCCACAGGAGACAGTCATCCACGAACTTCTCCGACGTGGGTCCTTCCCACGGGCTACAGTTCTTCACAAACTGCTCCAGCATGGGTCCCTTCCATGGGGTGTAGTCCTTAAGGAACAGGCTGCTCCAGTGTGGGTCCCCCGCAGGGTCACAAGTCCTGCCACCAAACCTGCTCCAGCTTGGGGTCCTCTCTCTACGAGCCCACAGGTCCTGCCAGGAGCCTGCTCCAGCATGGGCTTCCCACAGGGTCACAGCCTCCTTCGGGCATCCACCTGCTCCGGTGCAGGCTCGTCCACGGGCTGCAGGTGGATATCTGCTCCCCCATTAATCTCCATGGGCTGCAGGGGGACAGCCTGCCTTACCATGGTCTTCACCAAAGGCTGCAGGAGAATCTCTGCTCCGGCGCCTGGAGCACTTCCTCCCCTCCTTCTTCACTGACCTTGGTTTCTCTCACATATTCTCAATCCTCTCTCTGGCTGCAGTTGCACAGGGGTTTTTTCCCCCTTCTTCAATATGTAATCCCAGAGGCCCTACCACCGTCACTGCTTGGCTCAGCCCTGGCCAGCGGTGGGTCCGTCTTGGAATCGGCTGGCATTGGCTCTATCAGACATAGGGCAAGCTTCTGGCACCTTCTCACAAAAGCCACTCCTGTAGCCCCCCCCACTACCAAAACCTTGCCATGCAAACCCAATACAAACTGCTGTCAATAGCAGTACCACTATGTTAGCTTTAGGACTGCAGAACCTCAGGTCAGGGAAAAAAGTTTATACTGTCTAATCTGTTTCATCACACCATATCTGAGAACAAAGCCTAGAAGAAATCTTATTTTTGATGTTAGGTATTTCTGATTCTATATCACAGAAGGTAAACATGAATCAGATTTAGAAGAGCAAAAAACATTTTAAATTTGATGTTGTGTAAAATTACAAATGAAATAAACTCTTCTAAATTAAAATATCTTACTTGCCTCCTTAGCTGAAGTTTACACTGGAGCATTTAGCTGGAGTAGAGAAGTATGGAGCTCTAACTCCCAGAGAGAATATCAAAAGAAGATTGTCTTTGGGGGAATGCTTCCCTGACCTCCTTATTTTCATAGCAGAAAAAATGATAATCTATGATACTCCCTTGTGGAATGCAATCTTTCAGCCCATGTGGCCAACCAATATAAGAAAAGATACCAACATGCCATTTTCATGTAGATTAACTGCATTTTTATTTGCAGTATAAAATGCAGTATAAAATCACCCACTCTGTGCTGGGTACAGAGTTGCTTAAAAATAATGTTGAGGGTTAAACTAGTGGACATGGCAAGGGGAGAGCATTTGTATATTTTATGTTTTTTATCTTCCAAACTTTCAAATATCCTGCATTAGTATGACTTATTTTTTAGGCAGGGAAAGTCTAATATGATTCCTTCAAATGCTAGTCAGCTTACTCTTGTATGAGGGTTCACTTAAGAGGAATAAAGATCACAATATCCTCTGAAAACCTGACTGTACTGTGTCTTTACTACATTACAAGACAGTTTTGTTCTTGTAACAAAGAATATGGCTCATTAATTAAACCCTAGTGTTTTTCTCTTGGAGAGTCATATGAGCTTGCAAATTCCATCCGTATTACTAATATGTAAGATTTGTTTAACTAGAAGATCTTTGTTTAATCAAATTATTCACCCTCTGCCGTATCAGTGCTGGCATACTGTAATACTGTAATTACTTTTAATGAATTTTCTATTTCATGGAGGGAGGAAGGGGAGCTTGATTTTAAAAATTCATTGCATGTTTTACTATTAATTGCTATTTAGGAAGAAAGTATGATAAGATGATTTATTAATGGAAAGAAACATTGAAAAATTAGGGGATACCAATTAGTACATTAAAAAGTAAATGTCATGAAAGAAATTAGAAGACAGATTTTACATATACTTTGTTGCACCAGGAATCATTATAACAATGTGCAGATGGGTTATTTGGTTAAATCAGAGGAATGTGGATAAAATATCCAGGAAGAGGAGATTACATAAAGCTATCACCATGCTAGAATGTTCTTTTTAAGCTTTCTAACAAATGTAAGTTTCTGTCACGAAATGATATGCTAGGAAATTAAAATCTCTAACCACAAGTAATAGAAACAAATCTTTAGAAATAAATTCACAAGTAAGACAAAAGTATAAACTGAGTGATGAGACACATATGCAGAGTCTGCGCCAATATTATTTCTGGATTTACTAGCCCATCTGCCTCTTAAGATTTGTCTCTTCAATTCAATTGCATTAATCTGAACCAGGCTTTAGAAAAAGAATTCATATTAAACTGCCAAAAAAGACTCAAAACAAATAAAGAAAACCATTACAGAAATCTAAGTACATGTAGGTTACCAGTCTTATCAACAACAAAATATATGTAACTAAAATCCTGCCTAGGCCACAGGCTCTTTCAAGTGTGACATTCAGTTTTTATTGCCCTGAAAGGAAACAAACAGTTGATTTTTTCTTCTCATCATGTGTAAGACGCAGATCCTTTAAGCCTGAAAAGGATATTATCCTCTTCTGCTGATTCTGTGCAGCCTTTATATTCTATGTATTGCAAATTCTGTGTTCGTACACTGGGTGATTCTCTGATGCAGTAGGTCTGTACTCAAAGTCCAAACCGAACTAGCACTTCCACCAAAGTTCAGTGAGTTCACTGTATGTTAAAATTAACATATCCTTGTAGATTTTAGGGATGTGTTTCATCAAAAAAGTTAGCAGAACAGTCCTGATTTTATGTAGAATAGGGGATTGCCTCAAAATGTCTTCCAGTTTGTTCTTCCTCTTGAGGGATTTGACCTTTAGGTATTCATTATAGAGCTGACGTAACTGGTGAATAAGTTGGAAGCTGCAAGAGTAAACTGAGCATCAAATGAACAACCCAGGACCTGGGGAGGTCTTCAGTGCCTAGCAAAACTCTGGTATTAACTTCTTATCTGAGAGGCAGAAAAGGGGGAAGAGGCATAACTATTTCATTTATTTTTTTTAAAGGGAGAAAAAAAAGGAAAACACCCTTGCACTATTACTCTGGTGCTGCTATCTGATCTATGCATATCAGAGCATCCTTGTATGTTGACGTTCATGAGCTATTTTAAATTCCAGCATGGTCCCTGGACCATGACAATGTGAAATCCCTGTAGATGGAGGATAAACTGGACAGACTGTTCCTCTGGACAGACTAACAAGGACAAAAGTAGAACTGCTTTACAAGCTTAGTTTTAAAGAACTCTTAGTTTGCATTCAGATTAAATTGGCTTGTAGCTGTCTGTTCAGTTTGTGGGGTTTTTTTTCCCACTGTTAGTAGGTTCACAATTTCTATCTTTCTTAAATTTCAGATGGAAGAACTGTGAGAACAGTTTAAAAATGTGCAGCTCTCAAAGGATACTTACTCCTGTGAGTTGACTTAACTCTACATAAATAATGACAAATCACATCAAGTGCTCGGATTTTGAAATAAGGTTTTTGATAAAGCATGTAGTTTCCAGTTAATTCTCTTAACTGGCTGATATTTTAACTTTATGTATTTTAATTTTTCAGGGGAATATTGGCACAAAATAAAATGTGAATTATTTTTCATTTGGATCCATGCATAAGGTCATCACCTCTAATTCCATAATTAGGGGCATGATGGAGGAGGGGAAAAATCAAATAGAAAACAGGACACTCAAATTACTACATTAAGGCAATAAATACAGTATTGCAGTGAAAGAGGAGAAGAGCCTATTTCTGTCCTTAATGATGTCTAGAACTCTGGAGAAACTTTACCAAGTCTGGTTCAACAGACAGAGGAAAACACATTAAGTATCAGAGAGGACACCCTTATAGAAATAGTAGCTCATTGTGAGCTCTTCAGACAAAGCAATTCAGCTATAAAAATTTAAAGCAGTTTGGGGAAATGTATTAGTGTGGAGAAAACCACTTGAAATTAAAGTTTCCAGTAGTAAAAACAAAATATTACAATCAATTAATATGCTCTGCATCTACTCCTTGCAGCTTGCTTTTATTCATTTAGTCTGATGAATGACACTGCATTTGCTGAATAGTGTGATGTAGATGCTTTTCTCCTTGAAGAATGTTGGGTGGTTAGTACGTTGGCCAAAGCTACATCCAGCCTATTTGATGTGATTCATGGCAATATTTTATTGCCTTGGTTATTATAGTAGTAAATATGATCTTCGTGATTATTAACCTTTTTTCCTAGATGAAACCACAGTGGTTGTTATGCAGTTTTTGTTCAATGCTCTAAACCTAAAATAGATAGATAAATAAATAAATAAATAAAGCTGTTAAATTCACTGCTAAAATCCTTCAACTCCTAGGAATTATCTCTATGACTCTGTCTTTCTTCTGTGGGTAACTCCAACCTAAATTGTACATTTTTCTCTTGAATCACCTGTGGCACATGCAGAGACAGTGGCAGCCAGCTCACAGCAAGAGAATAATCCCACTCGGCACAGTGCAACATGACACAGACAACTGCTGGGCTTCCCAGAAGCAGCCAGACAAGGTGGTTATGCTGTTCCTGTACCAAAGCTAGTTCATTTTTCACTAGCTTAGCTGTCTTTGAATGGCTTTGCTTTGCTCATTGCAGACTGTGCAAGTTCTTCAAAAAATCAATGCATATGTAGAGATGAATAATAATCAGAGGTGGTGGAAATTGGTTTGCTGAATAGCTGCCTCTTAGGAATTCTTGACTAAACAGGATGAGTTGGCAGGTCATTTAACCTCTTTCTGCTGGAGTTTCCTGTACAATGCAGGGATAATGACAGAGTTGTTGTAAGGTTTTCTTTTGTTAATGATTCCAGAGTATTTTAAAAACTCAAAGTGCAAAATTTTGTTAGCAATGTAACATATAATAATTATGACTCATTTCAGAGTCAGTTTAGGCTATATGAGGATTCCTCACATTTTTATGACCCATCTGTAGAAAATTAATGGTGAGTGAAAGGAAAAAAACCTATTAAGATGAGCTTCAATGTGGGAAACCTGAGTATTCTCTTCTGTAGTTATTGTTAAAGACATATCTATTAAGGAACTATTCTGATATCATATTTTCTCAGGATTTCATCAAACCAATTTACAACCTACCTTTCAACAATACTCCTTATATTATTTTATATCCAAACAGTAGTCCAGTTCTATCCATTTTAATAGACATTCAACTCAGCCTATAAAGTTAATTAACTTTTACAATATTTAGAAATGAGTTTAGACATTCTCAGACCTTGAAATCAGAGACATTAGCCAAGTCAAATGATTTTACAGGCAGTTTAGTTAATAGGGCTGTAATCTAGCCATAACTGTCTCTTTGGGCATGGGCCAAGGTAAGCATTTTTAATATGCCTCCTTCCTCTGTTTATAGCTGACTCAGAAATTTGGAAGGAAAAAAGTATCCCTCAAACTTAGAGAAACAAAGACATGACAGTGAGAATCTGGATTGATTTATTTTGCAAATGTCCTTGTATTTTTCTGTGGCTTTGTATGAAAATTTTACATTAAGGAACTTTTATCAATTTCAGAGATGGCGCACTTTTGTGAATTAAAACCTCTTTACATATTTGACAGTAACTCCTAAATTACTTAAGATGCCTGCTTCATTATTTGAAGTTTTCAGGTGTTAAATGTAGGGTATGATAAATGATAAGGACAAGAGGTAATGGGCACAAATTAAACAAACATGAAATTCCATCTGAAAAGAAAAACCACTTTTACTGTGAGGGTGGTCAAACACTGGCACAGCTTGCCCAGAGAGATTGTGGACTCCCCGTCCTTGGAGATATTAAAAGCCTGACTGGACACAGTCTTTGGCAAACTGTTCTAGCTGTCCCTGCTTGAGCAGGGGGTTTGACTGCATGACCTCAAGAGGTGCCTTCCAACTTCAGTTGATTCTCTGTTAAAAACAGGATTAGACGGTTTTTATTTAAAAATAACTCTGAAACTGTATTTTCATGTAACTGAATAACAGGAGGAAAAAAACCAGACTGAAACACAGAAACTCTCTCTATGCCTGAAATCTACATTTTTAATTTAGGGCTGTATTTCTCAGATGTAAAGGTAGGCAAACTCCACTATGAATTAGGCACTTAGTAGCTGGATATGTCTGTACAGTATTTCACAAACAGCACAGAGTTGTCCAATACTCATATTGCTTGGGTGTGAATTGACACTCCAGTGCCAGCTTTAACCCAACTTCAGTATTCTCAGCTTTAGGTTCAGAATACAAAAGAAGGGAGGGAAGGTACTCGACCTGAACCACCCCTTTGCACAATCTCAAGCACAGGTGTGTCTGCTTGTATTGGGTTACATGGCAAGGTTTTGGTAGCAGGCGGGCTGCAGGGGTGGGCTCTGTGAGAAGACACCAGGAGCAGCCCCTGGTTTGGACTCAGCTGGTTCCAGCCAACTCCAAAACAGACCCACCGCTGACCAAAGTTGAGCCCATTAGCAACTCTGGTGGCACTTCTGTGATAAGATATTTAAGAAAGGGTAAAAACCTCTGCGTGGCAGCTATGAGAGGGAGGGGTGAGAAAAATGTGAGAGAAACAGCCCTGCAGACACCAAGGCCAGTGGAGAAGGTGGGGGAGGAGGTGCTCCAGGCACACCAGAGCAGAGATTCCCCTGCAGCCTGTGAAGACCATGGTGGAGCAGGTTGTCCCCCTGCAGCCCATGGAGGACCCCACAATGAAGCAGGTGGACACGCCCTGAAGGAAGCTGCAGTCCATGAAGAGCCCACACTGGAGCAGGCTCCTGGCAGGAACTGCAGTGCATGGAGGGGAGCCCATGCAGGAGCAGGTTTTCCGGCAAAAGCTGCGGTCTGTGGGGGATCCATGCTGGACCAGTCTGTTCCTGAAGGACTGCAGCCTGTGGAAAAATACCCATGATAGAGTAGTTCTTGAAGAAATGCAGCACGTGGGAAGGACCCATGTCAGAGAAGTTTGTGTGGGGCTTTATCCCGTGGGATTAATTTGGTTCATACACATACAGCCCAGCACAGCCCATCTAGTAACACAGGGGATGGAGTCAAAGGGTACACCGGCCTTCACACTCCCTCTTGTCTGAGCTTCTGTGGCAATGTAAAAGCAGTCCTGGGACTCCTCACAGTTGAGTAGGAGGAACCTTTTAGTTGCCCACAAAAAAGAAAAAGCCCAAAAAAGGGCATCCTTCATGTATTTTTTACTTGAAAATGGAACATAACCACTGAAAACATTTTCGCTAGCCACAGGAATCACTGCAGACCTGATCAACTTGTCCCAACTTAATTTGTTCAGATGGTCCTAGGCAAGCGTGAAAACACTGACATTAAATACTAATCAACAATAAAGATCATTGTTATTTAATGGAACAGTTTTCTTAGGGTTAATAAATATCATCATTACCTCTATATGTGTAATCTGAGTTGTTTATAAACCTGACCAAATAAGAAGGTATTTTTATTCTGAATGGATACATCTTTTTAATGTTCTTATAAATGTCTCTCAAGGTAGCGGTAATGTAAGAACATCTAAAACTGCCTTAATTTTCCCTATTCTGAAGAACACACCTTTACAATTTTTTCCATTTATTTAGTAACACAAATTGTTTTCAGCTGCAGTTTTTGAGCATTCCAGCTCAGCATTCCACTACAGCTTCACTTACAAAATATTGTAAAGAAAGTGAAAAACTTTTTTTTCTTCCATCTCAAATTTCAGGAAAAACAAGCCTGTTTATGCTATAGCTCCCAAGCTGAGATCATGTATGATAAGCAGGAAGTCAGGGTGATTTCTTTTAACGTCTTTTACATAAAGTAAAAGTTGAGGGGTTTGGTTTTGTTTTTTTTTTTTCTTTTTCCACCCTAGAAACCTCTGAATTCGAAAGGTAAGGTTCAAAGAGTACAAGCAAAAGTATTTAGGTAAGTGGCTGACAAGCTAGTAGTTGTCATTACCAAGAACAAGCACAAAACAAGCATTTGTTTACTTTTTTGTTTTTTAAAAGAGCTTTCTTTTATTTCAATCTGTTTGAATTTTCTTGAAATTGTTATCTGTAATACAACTGTGATTACAAATATCAGGCAGAATTAGAACTGAAATGTGCTAGGTCCTACCCAAAAATATCAGAAATTTCTGAAATCTCCATTCCAAGCAGAGAACACAGGAGCTGGGTGTGTTTATTCATCTCTTAAGATCTGTCCTCTCTTGCATTTCTACACCTGAAATGTCACTCATGCAAATGTTCACAGGAAGCAGGTATTAAACGATGGAAGATTTATTGATGAAGAATATTGTGATGTAACAGATATAGGTATAACCAGTCCAGCTTCTGAAAGTGGACAAATTCAAAATGAAAACATGGCTTTAATTAGCAATAACCATCTGAGAATTACTCTCAGGTATAGTGAATTCTCTATTCCATTAGTTCTTTACATCTAGTTGTGTTCTCTTTCTAAAAGCTGTTCTGTATCTCAGGCAGCACAGGGAATCAATTTCAGCAGTGCCCTGTTAAGCAGAAGGTCTCGTGAGAGTACTGCAGAATTCATTTTGGTCTTAAAGGTAAGAATATGCAGATTCTATAAATTTTAAATTTGCAAAGGAAGTGATTCCTTAGCTATCCTTTGGAAAATAAAAACCTCTTCATATAAGCCATGGAATAGGGAACATAAGGGAAGAGTAAGGAGTGATATCAAAGTGAAGAATGAAGGAAGACATTAAGAAGAAATAAAAATGTGAATGGAGTCAGGGAGTCTCTGGCAACCCCATCTCCTGGTCAGCTGTAGCTCTGTCTTAGCCTGTTGCTATCTCCTCCATCACTTTTCTGACACAGTTGGATGTGGTCAAAGTATTTGCCACAGAGCGTTCATCCATTCTGACCCCATTTTAGATATGGCAATGTAATTTGGAATGAGGGTTTAGGCAAAGAGTAGGAAAATAGAAAGAAAAGTGCAGCCAGAGGGTCTAACACTATGGGCCCAGCAAGATTGACAAGGAGCATTGCTGGTTGTTTCTGTTGTATTTGACTGAGCACCACCCTGTTGCTGGTTGGGTCCTACTACAGAACAAAGAAACAAAGAGATTTTAAATGGATTAAGTAAGAGGAGTTTTGCACTCCTCTTAACTCTAGGGTGGCCTAAGATTTCAACTGTAAGGCTTTTGTTCAAACTTGTTTGTCCTCTGCGATCAAAGACTCCCAATCACAAACACAGGGCCCTCAGGCAAGCTGAAGCAAAGAATATGGGCAGGACAGACTCTTGCACTAAAAGAAAATAAACAAAACACCTTTGTCAGATTTCAAAGCTAGACTTTGGGATAAAGTCACATGGCAAATGGAAAAAGAAATGGAAAAACACTTTTCCCTAAAAGCATATCATCTCTAAATGTTCAAAAGTACAAACACAGAGATGATGCCACTGTGGTTTTGCAAGGCTACGTGGCTGCAATTTAAAATAAGTACACTTTGAAAACTTAGATTTGAATTTTCTTTAGGTCAATCTCAGATTATAGGTTTTCCTTGTGTTTTACATTTGTATATTTTCTCTGAAGAGCAACAGCATTCCAATTTCACATATAATAAATCTGTTGTTGCATAATTTCAGTTCTTATATATCACTTGTTCAATACTATCAAGAAATATTCATTATTTGTTCTTCTTTGTGGGTCATCTGGCCCACACTCATCTCTAAACAACACAAATTATTGTACAAAAGCCCATAATTTATCATGCAGATTTTCCTTCTTACATGATCAGTTATGTTTTAGATCACTTATGCACGTACGGCACTTTGTAGTAATAGTTAATTCAAAATGCTGTTTCAGTTTTACAGTCTACAAATTTATGCTCCTATTTTGCTGTTCCTTGTTGCTATATATTGCCAAATGCCTTTCAGATTTACTATGCTTTATCAATAAGAGAGGTGTTATAACGTCTCAGAAGTGCTTGCTCAATATTACTTCTTGTAAAGATTATGTTCCTCTGAGAGTGATAGCTTTTTCATTCTACTAACAACTCCCTTTAAACAACACAAGAAAAGGTTTTATTTTTTTCTGCTATTGCAGTAAGGGCAACAAGATTTAATTATGTATCCATTGTTTTCAATCAGTCTTTAAAAAAAATCTTACACGCTTTTTTTTATTTATGTATGGACTTCCCCACAAAGTATCCATATTGGGAACCGATAATTTATATTTGCCCAATGGGAATTTTCAGGATTTTTTTGCACATAAGTAATTTGTTCATAAGTTTAAAAAATGCTAAACTGTGGGAGAAAAATACAGAATGACTCTTGTAGATCCAAATTTGCTTGATGGTAAAAGGATATAAAAAAA